>WAAD01001355.1:10778-31256 GCA_013389945.1 Fregata magnificens
AGCCTGTAGCGTTGCATGGGGTTGTTGTGACCAAAGTGCAGGACCCGGCACTTGGCCTTGTTGAACCTCATACAATTGGCCTCGGCCCATCGATCCAGCCTATCCAGACCCCTCTGCAGAGCCTTCCTTCCCTCAAGCAGATCGACACTCCCACCCGGCTTGGTATCATCTGCAAACTTGCTGAGGGTGCACTCAATCCCCTCATCCAGATCATTGATGAAGACATTGAACAAAACCGGCCCCAGAACCGAGCCCTGGGGAACACCGCTCGTGACCGGCCGCCAACTGGATTTCACTCCATTCACCACCACTCTCTGGGCTCGGCCATCCAGCCAGTTTCTTACCCAGCAAAATGTACGCCCATCCAAGCCGTGAGCTGCCAACTTCTCCAGGAGAATGCTGTGGGAGACCATGTGAAAGGCCTTACTAAAGTCCAGGTAGACAACATCCACAGCCTTGCCCTTCATGCATTCAGGAGAAATGCAGTTACTAAATGTTTTGCTTTGTCCCCTGTGCCGCCTCCATTCTGAAGAAGACCATGTTCACTTTTTCTCCTAAAGTGGCCTGTACTTTGGCTTATCTCAGCCCTAAAGGATCAGCAAGAAAGCTGAGAGTTAAATCTTCTTTTGTAGTACAGCTTCAAAGTATAGAACAGGAACCAGGGAAACAAACTGAAGCTAATCTGTGTCATGTATGCCATCTATACCACATCTGTTTTCACATTGGTTTCTTAATTTGACCACAATGGATTACTTTCAACTCCCAGTACTGTTAGGATGCTTCAAAACCTTTACTTTTTTAATATATTATTATTTCTCTAGAGAGTGCTTCTGTTTCCACTGCAGCCTTTTTTTTCTTTCAACTACATTTTCTGTGCAAGTGCATTTTATACCTGGATGTGACCTCTGATCAGTCAGTCTTACATATTCTGTATTTGTTATCTGTGCTTTTAAGTAAAACTGAACAACTCATGCAGTTTCAGAGTTAAAAAAATATAAACACTATAAAAATACCAGGAAGTGGAGGGAAGAGCTATTCAGGGATATCACTGTTCACCTAGGTTCAGCAGCTATTTATTTTCTAAATGGGCCAAATGCAATAAAAGTTAGGACTGGTCGTGTCAGCCCAACCAGCAGGAGCCTGGAGGTTTTCCTGGGTGCTGGCTTCTGGCAAGGGGCAGAAATTAAGGGAAGAAAAGGCTCATATCTCCCTGCCCATCTGAGGATGACAGCCTTGCAGGTTTGCCTGGTCCCAACACAGCCATGGGTGCTATCAGAGGGCTGCAAACCTCACTTCTCTGTTATTTCGTGGCACTGCTCCCCTTAACCCCCCCCTCTACTCCCTACCAGGGATAAACTGAATGCCCCCAGACCGCTCAGAGCACTAATGCCCTCCTTTTGGTTATCTGGCAGTTTTCCCTGAGTTGTATATCCCCTGAACCCTGTTTGGTCTAGCTTCTGATTAAACTGAAGGGTGATGAAGCAGCAACTGCAATGGACCACCTGAGTGTCCCCTCACAGGCGGCTTGTGGCCCACACTCCGGCAGCTGCAGACCTCTGGCTTTTCCACTGCAAGTTTTAGCATTTCACAGGTGGAGTGCACCACCCATTTCTGTCACAAATAGCTTTGTCCATTTTAAAGCATATGTGTCTGTATTCCTGTCAGCTTCACTGGGATTTATGCTCTCTGATCTGCATGACTAGCAGTGCTGCTTTCATCACTGTTTCACAAGAAGTCTATTCGTAAACCATGTTTTCCACTGGTTAAAGAGGAAACTCATTGAAATTGTAGGATATTGCAGTGTAACCCAGAACAATTCCTAAATCATTCAGCATTCATGTGCAGAGTAACTCCACTGTCACATTGCAAAAGTAAGTTTCTTGCCAACTCTTAGCCTCACTGAGTTTCCTAAGTGTCGATCATTTGGGCACAGATAGATTGCTTAAAGAAATCTTACAAAGTCTGAAGAGATCCTACTTGCTATTTATGTCATAAAGTGCTTTCGCAGCTCCGAAGAGCTGAAATATGGCCTGTTTGTTTCACCGCGGTGCACAGCAGCATGCATGAGAAATCAGCCAAGAGAAACTTAAAAGGAAATATTGAGCTGCTCTCTGTCTTTTTAAGCACTCTAATCTCTTAATAAGAGTTGGCAGGTGCTAACGGTTTTGCGCTGATTTCTTTCTCCTTTTTCAGTTATCTCAGTTCTGTGGAGGTAGATTCATTTTCTGGATCCAATAAGTATTCCTTCACCTGACTTGAAAGGGAACTGCAGGCCCTCTGATAAATAGATTGAAAGGTTATCTCATTTCACTGTTGCTTCTACAAATATCTTTGTTTTCTTTGATGAAATACGCTGTTGTAACTTTCTAGAGGGGTAACCTCCATGGATCACAATAAATGTCCCTTCTCTTCCCACAGCAAAAACAAATCAGAGTGGGAAGGAAAGGCTTTGCCTTAATTCTTCAGCAAAGACATTCAAAGTGGCGCTAAACAACAGGTATCTCTTCTGTGCTGATTTCAACAGGTACCCAGTGAAAATTCCCTCCTCACTAATACCGTTAACAGAGATTCACCAAATGTAATTTCCTCTTGCTATTAATAAGAGCAGTTTACATATCGAAGCGTGAAGGAATACAAAGTCATGAGAAGCTTCCATGCCTTTAGCATATGCTCACACAGCCATGGCTGAGACAAGCACCAAGCAAGTGGAAAGATGTGGTAAAATTTAGGTCTCTGACTTGAACTTTAACAGGTTTAAGGTGGTTTAAATATTGAATACAAAAGACAAGCAATCCGATTAGAGCACCCCTAAAGTAAAACACTTTAGGAAGAATCTAGCTTTTGAGATAGGGATTTACTGAGGAGGACACAGAGGCTGCAGCATGTCATGCCTGACAAAGCATGAGCTCTGTGAAGCGCAGTGAGAAAGGAACAGTGCTGTTGCATCTGCCTCCTTATGTGGCACTAAGCTCTGGAGCACACGATCGGGGATACGATCTTGCCATGGCATGAGTTGCTCCTGGGAGATACCACTCAGGCACATGCCGCAGCCTCTGGGAGAGAACAGGGACATTAGCTCTCTAAGCAGTAACCCCTAGGAGACAGCATGTGCCATCCGCAAATGCATTCAGTGCTGTGTTGCTGTTGTTGGTCTGAGACAGCCGCGACTGGTAATGTTTCTGTAGATACTGCTCTGTTTTTTCCTAGCATACCTCCTTCAGATGCATTGAAAAAACACTTTACCAAATAACAGCCACAGACATTATGCACATGTAAATATATTGACTTCGGGGGGATTCAAGTTAAGCATGTACCTGAGGGTCTTTCTAAATCAAGGCTGAAGCACGCGCTGTGAATGGGAATAGTGTCTCACAAAACTTTCCTCGTGCTTTGTATAAAATAGTCCTATTCCCTGTAGTTTTGCAGATTGACCTTTTTTCTTCATTCCATCATTGTCTAAAAAGACTGTTAAGCAAGAGAGCAAGCCTGATGAAAGTATAAACAATGCCAATATTTTAAAAGATAGCCTCTGTTCTGCTAAGAAAATGGTCAAGACCTAAGGACACCAACTGGCTCACATCCATGCTGCTCAGAGCTAATTTAACCCTTGTGGTACATTTAAGTATTTGCAGCAGTTCAAAGGCAGAGCTGAGGAGACAACTAATGATTCAACAGTGTGGATAATTAGGATCCAGAGCTTTCTCTCTTGCTCTTTTTCTTCTCTGGCTTTCTTTTATAAGTATCAGATATTCTGCACATTTCTTATGACCCTAGGAAACATCTGTGACCCTTGTGATTTTCAGGTGTCACATTATAGGTCTGGGCATAACTTGGTAGCATGCATATAGTCAGTATGTGAGACATTTCATATAACCTGCTGAAATGCAATTCACTCTAGATTCAGCTCCAAAGTAAAACACAGTAGTCCTTGGCTTCTGCAGTACTCGGTGAGTTAAAACATGAGACACTCAGGGAAACAACAAAAAATCAAGGGTATCTTCATATAATGTTGCAGAAACTCCGGACAATACAAACAGCAGAGTACTTGAAAGCAGTGAAAGCAAGCACTCTAAATGTATAAACGTGTTCAGAAAAGTACTTTAATAAACAACCATTGAAAAAAAATGTTACAGTAGGAAAGGAAAAAAAGTTGTTACAAATTCAGGGACATTGATGGGACAGTCACTTCTTGAGGTCATGAATGCAATCAAAGCCTATTACCATGTCAGCAAAGAATTTGCACAAGTACTTTTTACCACATCATTGCTTTGTACAATGTGAAGGAAAAGCCATTCAAGATCATGAACTAAAAAAATAAACAAATACCCAAGTTCTACAAGGACAAGGACAATGACAACAGAGCACACAGTTCTTGCAGTGTATCTTATGCTAATATGTTTTTCTGACAATAAAATAGTGATTTCTTGCTATTCTGGAACTTCTGCTATTTTTTTTATTTTTACAAAAGCAATTATTTTTCATATTAATTTTAATTAAATCATATACAATGACCAGAGTCTGCAAGAGACTTGTGGGGACTTAAGAAGGAGGTAAGGTAGGAGATCTTCCCTCCTCTGTACTTGCATATTTAGGGTCATCTTACCTCACACAAGCTTGAGGCACACTGAAGGGGAAACTGGGACAATTGCCTATTCTCTTCAAGCCCAAAAGCAGCTCTAAAAATGTTTAGTCGTGGAATTTGTTGATATTTTTCCTTCTGAAATAATCTACAGCTTTGAGAAGGAAAAAATACAAGAAAGATGGGAATAGTTTTGGAACTAATAAGTCTATTCTGTAAGTAAGCATTTGAATGTGTTTCTCTATTATGGTTTTGTAGAAATTATATGTGTAGGGGCAAAGAAAGACGGGAAAAGACAACCACTCTCTCACTCTGACTGATATGTTATCCAAATCAATTTTAAATGGAAAATATTATGATTTCCAGAGTTTTGTGAAAGCTAGCAATCTTTGTAATCCTAGCAGAGCAATGTTTGCTTTTCCAAGTGTATGCTTTAAAGAAATTCTGTTGAATGCTTCATGGAGAGGAGGAGAACTGTGTGGAAATTGCTTTCTAATTATTTCAACTGTTTCTGTGCACCCTGGGATGCCCACTCACTTTCATTAATGTAAAACATCAGAAAGTATGGATTTGCTTGTCAGTTGAAGTAGTAGAACTACAAATCAGCTAAGGCTCTGGTATTTTAATTTATCTAGTCTTCTTAAGAAGAAAAGCCTTGTTGATGCCCTACGACTTTGGGGCATAAGTGAAACTAGAATTCAGACCGGGAAAGACATTATAGAGTTGGAATACTAATGTTTCCAAAAGCACTGGTGTTTCCAAAAGGTGCTACATAAATGGCGTGGTCTAGCACAAGATGACCCAGAATCAGTTTATTTCATTTCATATGTGATGTGCAAGAGAAGAAAAAAGAGAAAGCAGGCATGAAAGAATATTGTGCTTGGATGGATTATGGAATCCAAGAGACATTAAAGTACCCAGTAAAAAAGACCAAAGAAACCCAAGAATTTCACATCTGAGTCTACAAACTGACTTGTACAGAAGTACCACTGAAGGAAAAAGCATCTCTAGAATTTCCAACTCATATAATTATCTTGAAACATTATCCCAGTGAAATGTTGCCCTAAATATGTCAAATATAAGGAAAGTCCTCCAATGAAAATGAAAGCAGAAGAACATTTGATATGCTTTGAAACTTGAAAAATATAGCAACAGAAGCTCTGATCAGTAAATAACATCATATAACTGAAGAAAAACAAAGTAAATAATTTATTCTTTAAAAAAACCAGGAGACACTGAGATGATGCTGTAACAAAACTAAGAAGACAGAAATTAAATTTAACCAGGAAATCTCAGCAAATTGATATTGATCAAAATTCTAGGACTAGGCAAACAAATTATTTTCTTATCTAATAGGGAGAAAAGTAGCTCTGGTGAACACCAGCAAAAGTTTAATGACTAATGATGCCAGACTACATCCTAAACTAAAATTCCTCTGTCAGTGTAAACACCAATATATAAGCAGGTCATTCTAGGTTTCCTGTTACAGTCAATGAAAAGAAATACGTGTTTGCGAAATATGATTCATCTCCTATTATGCAAGAAGTATAAAAAGTAAGATGTAGATATCCTTGGCCCAGAATCTTTTCTGGATGAGTTCCTCTAATTCACAATTATTATATCTGCCAATGTGCACATCCAACTGGATGAGTACAAACTTGAAGTTTAGGCACATAACAATGGACCTTCAGGTTGGTCGAATGTGCCACTTTTTTTGTCTTTTGCGTTTGATGGATAAGGTACCACACAACCTACAGCAGCTGGAGATACATGCAATGAAAAGTTGTTCCATTATGTTGAAGGTAAAGAATGTGTGATTCTGACCTTATCAATATTATATATATTAATTTACATTTATGCATATAGCTCTTTAGCTGCCTGCAGGGTCCATTGGCAAAGGGATTTCCAGTATAGTAATCTCCCTTCTAGCCCATGTGAGAACTACGGTTTCAAACACCATTCCTTCAGTTGAAGACTATATCTAAAAAAACAGATTCAGAAACTTTTCTGGATTCAATACTCTCCACACACTGAAATGATGTCTTGACTCTATATTGCAGTAGGATGTGGACATGCTCAAGGAGAAATCTCCACTTTCTCTTCTGAGACATTCTGGCTTCCCCCCAAAGAAACCCATGCACGTAGCGTGTTACAGTGTGCTCCTCCTGATCCCTAACCTCAGTGTTCCTGTTCCTGGCTTATTAAACAGCAAGAATGAAAGCCAAAGTATGTCATCTTATCCAAAACCTCCTTCAAAAATCAAGAGGTAGTTGCAAATACTAGTAGTACATTTTTTTTCCTGGGATGCACTGCCTAAAAGGAAGCTATGTTTCCTGGAAGAGAAATTTTCAGTATAACCATAACTTCTTATAGCTGTAACATGTTGGACAATTTAGAATACATTATGCCAGAATATCTCTGCTGCTAAAATACATGTTAATGTAAAGAGTAATAAAGAGATTACTGAGCATTCCCAATGCTGTTGTGCTTCTGAATTATATGATTTTACAGTCTTCTTCATTAGATGCTACATTTCTCAAAGTCAAACATATAATTTCATCATTTCCACAAGCAAAACTTAAGATAGGGTACTGGGTTACACAAATTAATGAGAATTACACAATAAAGCACTTAGCTGTGTTCAGCCTGTGAGACTACTTGTATGCGTGAATTTAAAAACCTCTGCAGTTTTGCCTGTAGATGTCTTACATGGTTTTGCTTCATGATTATGTTCAGCCAGCATGTGTTACCATTCAACTGTGGGAAAACAGATGTTCTCTATTAATTCTAAATTCACCCAAACTGATTCATTTTATGCTTTAGAATGAATTTATATGCTGCCTTGAGGGTAACCTTTATGTAATACAGGGCATCTTGTTCACAGTTTGGGCAAGCTAGAATAATTCTGCTTTGTTCTATAGCTTTATCCTAGAGCTAGCACAAAACCCTCTAGAACATAAAAGATTTTTCTTATTAGCATGATATACAGTATTATTGCTATAATTCTCTGTAAACAGATAAGGTCAGTGCCATAGAGTGAGTACATTAATACAATCATTATCAACTTCTTATTTTAAGCAATCCCTAAAATCTCCCCAAAATTTTGCACTCATATTTTATGATTGCATATGCCAAAACCTTAATTATCACAGTAAACTTCAAAATTTGTGGTCCCAGTACAAACATCTGGTTTAGAACCCTCTTATGATTGGCAGAGACAGGTATACTGCTCAGAAGGACAGTTCAGATACTTCATGGGCTAAAATTCCTGCTGGAGATAATTTAATCACTTCAGTTTGATAGAAAAAATTTTGAAACTACAATCCTTTATAAGATTTTCTTCCATAAGCCAAGGCCCAAATTTAAATATGTTGCAAATATGGGGACATGATATGATTTAATAAAGAAAACTGAAGCATAAAATGAAATCTTACATCTCTCAATACAAAATACTTTGTAAAAGAGATAATTTCAAAAGTTCTATTAGAAAGTCTTATATGTAGGAATTGGTTTCTGCTTCAAAATTCTTCAATCCAGACCCAGAACTGGAATTTTCACTCTCATTTATGAAAACATGGGAGCCTAAAAAAAATCATCTGGTTGACACCTGTAGGAAGAAATTCTTTTTAAAGTACAGTCTGCCAACAGAGTGCAGTATGTTCTCACACATGCAGTCTCCCGTATTTCTCTCAACCAAAACCAGCTGAAAATAACTGCTTCTACTGAGAACAAGTAGTTTCTGCTGCTCCCAACAGAAGTTCTATGGAGACATAAGTACAACAGACTATCCCAAATGAAAACTGTAACTATATGGACATTTTGAAGGGCTAGTAATGAACTGTTTCTGTGTTCTATAGGAATACAAAGAAGTTTTAACAAAAGGCAATATTTCAAAAGAGTGTGTTTCAAACATATAATCAGAAACGGAAAAAAGAAAAACAAACATCCATGTTCTTCAAGGTCTGGAAGAAAGTTCACCATAGTGTTAATTTTTACAAAAGATAAAACAAATTTAAGGTTAAACTAAACCCAAAGGTCAAAAGAGGAATTTGCAAAGAAGGATGTTAGCAATTATAGACCCAGGGAGGCTCATTCATTCTGCAATATTACAAGGCAGTCTACTCCCAGTAGAACTTTGCTGAAGCCAATACAATCTGTTGGTGAAATGGAGTAGTTTAATTCATTGGTTTTATGTGTTAAAAGTAAAAAAAATTGCAGAAATTTTGCTTTCCGCAAGCCACACTTTACACATGTAAAGCAGGCAAATAAGTTGAATAGATTGTTCGCTAGTTAAAAAGATTACACCTTGCATACTTTTATTGTTTGTTTCCAATTTCTTTCCCAAACCCTCCTTAAAATATACTTTGTTTCCATTCTTTGATTTAATTTCCTGTCATTTGCTTACCTTTTTTGTTATTATTTTGTACTAACAGATGTCAGTTTTTTTAATGAGTAAAATGTTTCAACCACTGCAAAGCACTTTGCAAGATACTCACATAAAACTTGGTGTTTCTGCAAATATAAATTGTTTTCTATCAGGTTTTCTATCAGCTCAACATATTTACAGGAAACCTTTCCTTTTTGCAGCAGTAGCTAGGAAAATAAATGCTCTCTTATGTAAATTAAGCATCTTATGCCATTTTGATCTTCAGTATGATCTCTGGAGCTGGTCTGTTAAGATGCTTAACTTTTTTCAATATATCCTTACTCATTCTTCATCAGCTCGTGCTTCAATCCTCATTCAAACACAATTAATTCATGACTGTGCCATAAAAAAATGTCTGGGCTACACATCAGGTTATGAATTTTCCTGGCCTGGGAGGGCTAATAATGACAGGATACTGAATAAACCATTACCTGCTTAATCTTTCCTTCCTGAAGCAGATAAATGGTGCCCAAATGAAACTTTGTTTCCCATATCCACAATTCACTGCTAACAGCAAGAGGTGTTATCACCTGTCAGTGTGGACCAGCAGGAAAGTACCACCATGGTGTAAACCAGGGAGCTATTATGGAGGGAATGAAATGTTTCCTGTGGCTACTTCAGGTGTATTTCAGCTTTTATAGCCTTGGTCACTTGAACTCTCAGCGTGAATTATTAAATATAATGCATGACTGTTAGGCCTGACTAAATATATTGCATGACTGTTAGGTCAAAGCTAAAGATAATAATGAAAAATAAAATCAGAAGTGGGAAGAGCCAGAAAGAAGCAAGAAACAGAGATAAATAACTATTTAGGTGTTGTAATGTGCCAGACTTTATGGTTTATATAATTAGAAAGTTATTCCTTATAGTGGGTCTTATACCTTTTAAGACAACTAATATTTAGCCTTCTCTAAGTCCCAGTTACTCCAATAGACAGAATTTGCTTTTTCTGGATATTACCTCCAGCTTCCCATCTGTTTTTGTATGAGGCTAAAGCGGTCACCTCCTTCAATGAAAGAACTACTAAAAGCAACAACCATTCAGAAAGATGAGAAAATGTAAGACCAATCCTTCTATACAACTCTCATCTTCTTACCTGATTGAATCATGTTGTGCTGTCACATCCTATTACTGTTTTAAATGTGTACACGTGGTTTTATTTGTGCTTACTTCACAAAGGCAAACTTGGACTTCAAAAACCAAAGTTTACAGCAGCTCTATAGATGAGCTCCTTCTGCCACAACCTTCTTTCATGCTTAACTCTTCCTACTACAAAAGGTAATTTAAAATATTATAGACCTTTGCTGTTTGTTTTCAAACCGGAAAAGTTAATAAGTGCCACCCAGCTAATAAGGAACCACAAATGTCCAAAGAATCGTTAAAATATTTTCTTAAATGAATCTTAATTTCTATTAATGATTTTTCTTTTCTATCTATTTTTTTAAGAAATCGTTCTTAAATATTATCTTATGGTTCTTCTAAATTGCTTATATGGTATCTACACATTAATATAGAACATCTTCATGCTCCAGTGTCTATAAAGATGTTTCCTATAATGATTGTTTTATTTCATTTACTTGTAAAAAACTTGAACCTCTTTCCATTTAGAATTGTGTTCTTCTTTAAAAAAAGCTACACTTCTAAGATGTTAAAATGAAATTTTTAAAGAGAAAAAAAATTTGATGCTTATGTTTTTTCATCCCCAAATTTTGAAATTTCCCTCCCCCTGCAGTTTTTGATGTAGTCAATCAGAACAGCTGCTTTTTGCAGAGGTCTAGGCAAAATAAAAAATAAAACATTGATTTGTATATACTGTATCTACTTCGCACTAAATTATATAATTGTTTTGCATTTTAAAACTTTATTGTCAAATGTCTATGATTTCATTCCTCATCTTTAAATAATGTTATAATTTTGATGACCTATTCATTGTCTACTAACACTATCTTTTTAAGTTGACAGAGGAATGTATAGGAGATAGTATATATGAGTGGCAATGAGTATGAGTGTGTGTGCATGTGTACATATACGTGATTGTGTGTGAGAGAGTACTTTCATGCCATGCCTGTGTCTTTTATTCCTCCCTTACATATATGCAAACCTTTGCTTTCTACAAAGACATTGAATAAACAAAGCATGAACTAAAAGAAAGTGTAGTATAATACACACCTCTCTTCCAAAAACTTATTTCTTTTGCAGCAAATAATTCTACAGCATGGAGTGTTCCATGCATTTGGAAGGAAGTCCAGGGTTTCTTTGTGGGGTTTTTGTGGCTTTGGTTTTTTTGCTTCTGGGTCTAGGAATTGAAACTTTGCTACAATACATTGGATAATGTTAGATAACTTAGAATATGAAAATATCACCATAAACATCTTTCAAAATTATTCCAGATGAAATCCCTTACTTTATAAGCTCTAACTCTAATACTTTGCCAGCCTGACAGTCTGGAAATATGTGCATAGGAATAAAAGAGAAAAGTTATTTCATAAGAATATTTATTGCTTCAAAAAGTCATCTAAAATTAGAGGGGAAAAAACCTAGGACACTAGGGAAAGGTCTTATTAATTTAATAATAGAACTTAATCAGGACTTAAAGGGATCACTGGAGTTAATTAGCAAGAAAAAGTGCTTGTAATATGCAGTCAGGCTGAGAGGAACATAAATAAAATGAAGCAATGATCTATGCCCTAAAGATATATCATGCATAATCACAGAGGCCATATACTCTACCAGCACAATAGCACAAAGTTTAATTATCACTAGAAACTATTTCCATATATTCCACCTGTTACAAAATATTTGAATAAAATTTATTTCAATATATAGCTGTATGTTCCTTCATGGAGGAAGATAGAATAATCACTAGTGTATAGGACACTTGTATAAATGTAGAAGAAAAGGAGAATCAGATACAGTGATTAACACCAGTTTTCTCATATATAAATCACAAGAAAGACTCATGCATGAGCTAAGCTTTCGCAGCTTGTTCTGAGTCATGAAAAAAAAGACACTTTCTCTGAAAATAATACTAGATATATGATAACCACTTTCAGCAGGACAGTATAATGGCTATGGTTTTTTCTCCCATATGTAGCTGTCATACAAATGCCCTGAAGCAAGAAGATAAGCTAACCAGAGGCATCCCCTGCCCACTCCTGCAAAAGCCTCCTTGAGATGGGGAAAAGCATTAGGGCTGAACAGTGAGAATGGGTGGGATGTAACTCTTTGTTAGAACTCCTTTTTAGGTTGGTTAGCTCTTTCTTCAAAATATTCTCTGTCTCCTGCTCAGTATCCTTGCTTATTCTCTATCTGTATAGCAGCATTTGCATTAAGTAACTAGATGCATTAATGCATAGAAGAGTATAATGTATAGTTGTATCCATACAGTTGCAGCAAGGCTATGTCTGATATGGAACTGCTGCATAAGCAGGGCTTGCAGCCTTGTCATTTAATGATGGACAATCTGCCACCCAGGCAAGTTTCTCAAATACTGACACAACTACTTTGTGCTGTTTTAACAAAAAATGTTGACTGATGTTACACATAAGCCAATCTACTGACTAGCTACTCCCAACCCGTTGCTGTGAGTGGGAGGCTGGGCTAGATGATGGTCAATGGTCTCTCCCAACCATTTTTTTCTATGTTTCTACGACCAAAAAAACCAGTTTCTGCCCTCCCCTCTTAAACTCCCTAATTCTTCTCTAGTCTGACACTTCAGTGAGTCCCTTTAGGGTGTTAAGCTCATACAAAATTACTATGATCCAAAAAAGATAAAAAAACCTTTTATGCCATTTAACTCCCTGAAACAGTTCACCAACAGTTCAGGCAAGTTTTTGTTCTGGTACAAAATATAAGGGAGAAGGTGAAATAAGTGGCCAGCGTGAAGAGTGCACAGAGGACTGCCCATTTCTGCAGCAGCTAGCCTTTACGTTGCACAGCTGTACTGTCAAATTGCATGCTAAGTTTTTTTCTGATATCACAGCAACTCAGGAAAAGTCCAATGGGTGAAAATTTCTACTGATATGTTGTACCAGCTGAATCAAGTTGCAGTAGTATATCCAATATTCTGTTAACAACACTGATTAACAACACTGATTAAAAAAAAAGAAAATATAAGAAAAATATCTCCTACTGACTGTTAAATTTCATAAAACTCTCATGCCATTGCTTTTCCTGAACTGCTCTATTTAAGTAAAAACAAAACAAAACTAAAAAAAAGAGATTAATAGACAGAGTGTGTTTGTAAAGATGGTTTATATATTTTAGTGAGAATGAAACATTTCACTAATGATACTTGATGTCTTTGGTGAAAATTAAAACAAAATTAACATAAAATCACATAGGAAAGGGATGCAAATCTTTTCTTCCTTTTCTTTATTTTTTTTTCTCCAAATGTTAATCCTTCCGCTTTTAATTGTTTCAGTAACTATCAATATCCTGGTTTAGTGCCAGGAGCACTTCTAATTGAAGGTCTGTTCAATTTGTTCAACGTGGGAGAATAATATAGGAAGATATTATCTCTGAAATGTGAACTAAGTTTGGCTATAATATGGATTTATTTAAATCTCCTTAATACTTAATAAGTTTAGTACCTGACAAGAGGTTAAGTTTTATAAGGATTCTGTTTCTCATTGGTATAAGAAAATGGAAAATTAAAAATTGCAAGTTGGCTAATATTCTGTGATTTGAAAAAGAAACATAATTTTAGTTAGTTTTTAACAAAGTAGCAAAAAAATTTTTTTAAAACTCTCTGCTACTGGATAGCAAGATATTACTCCTATCACCTGGCTCTTGATTTCAATAATTTCTATGACAGTTTACAGCTTACTTGTTGTATGTCAGAGTTCATAGTTCATCCATATGTTCACCCAGGTAAGGTTTGGACATGGGACTGATATTCTTTCAATATTTCTCTAAAAAGCCTTGTAAAATTTACCTGCAAGAAATCCGAATTCCTTTGGAAAAGAATGTAAGACAGCAAAGCCTTCACCTTTCTGATTAACAATGTGCACAAAGATATTCATTTAGGAACAAAGTAGCAACATGTTTAAATAAGTGCATAATTAAAATTCTGTAAGTAGCATACCCACTTGAGTTGGCACCTAGCATTTTCATAAGGTAGGCTTATATTCAGCAGAAAACTGAAGTACTGTGAATAAGGACACAAACACAAAGAAATCCTGAATTTTATGGACAGTTTATGTTGATCAACAGTGTGATTTCAGCAGGCATATCTAGGTAAGGCATGTGCATGTGTATGTGTACAAATAAAACTACTAAACACTATCAGTATTTACTCATAGTGATGTCTGTTGCCTTTGAATAAAAGATATTTATAGATATATATATATGTATAACAAAGGATTTTCTACTCATGATAAAATGGAGAACTATGCAATTTTTTATTTTAAATAATTCTGATGTATGAGAAATATGCATGGTATATAGTAATATATTATATATCTACAAATAGGAACTATATGTACTTTAACAATGTTTGTTTTACTTTTATAAAATCTAGCTTTGTGTAGGTCTATGTCCATGTAAAGGTATCTGTAAGGCCCTGAGGGTAGATATAAAATTCAACTTCAACAAAAGAAATGAATCGTTGGTCTTTACTCTAAGAAATAAAATGTTGTTCCTGTAGAGTAACAATTTTCCAGGGTTACATGCTACAGCTTTAAAACATTAAAGATTAATTGTACAAAGTATATAATGTTGTCTCATAGTATAAAAATCAGAGTACTTATTTTGTGTATAAATTTTATTCAAATTTAAGGCCCACAACTGAAAATGTTAAGGAGGTGTTGAAACTAATAATCAGTAATTCAGTCCAACATTACTACCTAAGATATAGATAAATTATGTATAAATGAAATAAATCCTTTTTACCTATAGAAGTGTTAATTTGAAAGTTAGCTACTTTCTTTTTTCTTGCCCAGGTGACCGAGAAGGCCAACAGCATCCTGGCTTGTATTAGGAATAGTGTGACCAGCAGGAGCAGGGAAGGGATTGTGCCCCTGTACTCGGCACTGGTGAGGCCGCACCTCGAATACTGTGTTCAGTTTTGGGCCTCTCACTACAAGAAGGACACTGAGGTGCTGGAGCGTGTCCAGAGAAGGGCAACAAAGCCGGTGAGGGGTCTAGAAAACAAGTCTTATGAGGAGCAGCTGGGGTTGTTTAGTTTGGAGAAGAGGAGGCTGAGGGGAGACCTTATCGCTCTCTACAACTACCTGAAAGGAGGTTGTAGTGAAGCGGGTGTTGGACTCTTCTCCCAAGAAACTAGCAATAGGACGAGAGGAAATGGCCTCAAGTTTTGTCAGGGGAGGTTTAGATTGGACATCAGGACGAATTTCTTTACCGAGAGTGGTTAAGCATTGGAACAGGCTGCCCAGGGATGTGGTGGAGTCGTCATCCCTGGAGGCGTTCAAGAAAGGTGTAGATGTGGCACCCCAGGGCCTGGTTTAGGAGGCATGGTGGTGTTAGTTGATGGTTGGACTTGATCAACTTAGAGGTCTTTTCCAACCTTAATGATTCTATGATTCTATAATACCAATATGAATTAAAATCAAGATTTAATTTTATATGTAACTAATTATTTCTTGACCTATGGATGAAAATATGAACTTTGATGATTTCTAAAAAAAGAAAAGTATATGGATGAGTTACATGTGTTTGTTGAAAACAATTGTTCTTTCATTATGATTGTTTATATCTAGTCTATATATTGTTCAGCAAACTTCACGCATCCAAGGTGAAGTTAAGAAAAGATTTCTGTCATGAAGCTTATTTTTATTCTAACTCAAATTTTTTGTCTTTATACTCCATCAACCTATTTATGTATTTTCTATGAAAAAAAATAAGGAAAGTTTTCTCCGTAGCCCTATCTGAAAATTAATATACTGAAACAGAGCGTAGGGTATAGGTCAAGTTAACTTCTCATATGAAACAGATTAGGTAACCACAGAAAAAAGAAAAGTTATGTATGTAATACATAACTGTAATCATCATCATAATAAAAATGTATTATCTTGAAATACAGTGAGGATATACTGCCCTTGCTGTACATCAGACATTATTTCATTAATTGTTAATTATTTTTACAATCTCCTATTAAATGAAAAAGCCTATTTCAGACTTTAGAAGTACTGGGTACTTTCTTTACAAATAAAACAGTCATCATAACAGAGGGGAACATGACAGTAAGGAAACTGGGAAAATTCATCTGAGGAAGCAGATCCTTTCTGCAAGCTCCCTTGTGCCCAATTCTTTTTCCGAATGCAATTTGTTAAAGGAGACTTAGTACATTGGCTCAACAATGTTTCCTAGTTTTTCTCCTTTTCACAGTTAGTTTAAAAATCACAAAGAGAGCTCTCCCTGTAATTTCCAAGCTCTTGAGGTGTAAGATATAAAACACAGAAAAGACTTTCTACCTTCCTAAGATCATACAGGAGTTTGGAACAATGTAAAAGTAATGGAGTTATGAAATTTCTATGTTGTATTCTAATGAGTGGGGAGAAAGTTTCTAACATCTTTGTGTACTAATATTTTTTTCAAAAGAAAATTTTTTAAAAGGCATTTTACAAGTCTGTTACCCCTGAAATTTCAGGATAATGTGATATGATACATCATTTTATTTACTATTTACAGACCTACTAAGTAACTGGCTTACTTAGAGCATTCACATCCCATTGTCTACTTGGCCAAAATGGAGATGTGAAAAGACAGGTTTACTACTCGGCTGTCAGTGACAAAACTGCTGTACAGGGAGGGCAACCACTGCTTAGCAGCAGGACCTACCCAGGAAGCTATAAATACAACCTTCAACTTTTCTCTTCCCTGAAGGAGAGCAGGAGTGCCAGATCCAGCCACTCCTCTGGTTTCTTTATTGCATATCAGCTTTTAGTCTCCTCTCCTCACTCCAGGAAAAGGGGTGTGTGTGTGTGTGTGAGTGTGTGTTTGTAAATCAGTGCTGTGTGTTCTGCTGAGAAGCTTGAGTTGACTGATTATTTGTAATAGTAATTGTGGTTTGGAGGCGCTGAATATTTGGAGACTCATTCTGCTAAGCGCTGCAGGAAGATACACACAGAGAGCACAAAGCCCTGCCCCAAGGAGCTTGCCCACTAAAAGGCAAAAAACCCAATTAGACAAGTAAGGAAGATAAAACCAATAACTAATAAGATGTTTTAGTAAATCCTAAAGCACTGATGATAAATTAACCAACTCACAGCAGCGAGCGCAGCTCCTATGCTGTCTTTCTCATCTTACCAAATATAAGCTTTCTGTATGCATTTTATAAGATTTGGTGTCTACCTTTGTTCTGTTTCTGTTTATGTCATTAATCCCCAGATGAGCTGCAGACTTCTCTGAAGGAAAACCTTATTCAGTAAATAAATAGGTCATTCTGTTCTGTGCTAATGATATATACTGATCAGTTTCTTTGATCATTAATACAAACTGTGGAAAGCTAAATAAAGCTGGGATGACATTTCCTGAGAACAAATGAATAGTTCAGATTAAAAGGAGAAAGATTGGAGTGATTTCTTCCATAAAACATAAAATGCAATTGGAAAACACCTGGTTGTTTCTCAGTCTGTTGGTCTCATTTTGTTTATGAAAGTTTTCAGTGTGCTAAGGGAACTTCATGCAGTGAATTCTAGATATGAAATATTCTCACATTTCCTAGAATCAAGAGCAAAGTCTAGAAAAGTAAGCCCTATTGCCACAATGATTGAGACTAATGGAAATGTTTAATAGTTTTTAATTCGATTCTCCATTCTTTGACATCTAGTGACCTATTCTTCTGCCAACCAAATGCAAAAAATACTTTAAAATTACCTCAAAATGAAGAATTTTATCCCTGTATGAAAGTAAATGACTGTATATGTGCAGAACAAGATGGAGATTCACTTTGATTATACCAAAATCAGAATGTCTTGTGGAGGTCATTTGTATTGAAAGGCACTTATCTCTGCAATATGCAGTCCTCAGAGACTGATAAGCACTAGTCTTACTGCTTTTTAGGGTATGACATGAAGCACATCTGTTTATAAAGGTGTGTTCATAAAGTCAATTCCTGTTTAATGTTATATTGGTCAACTGATATTTTTATAAACTAAAAAGACAAGAAATATAACCGGATACAAAAAAATGATATAAAATTTTGCATACTTATATTTCAACAGCGGTGGAGAAGGCTATTATTTTAACATATGTGGAGAACTGCAGAATAGTTTTGAGATACTGGAGTTCATTGCTTTATTCTGTGCAATGCAGAATAATATACCCAAGGAGAGTCATGTCCTTCAGCTTTCTATACATCCCCAAGCCAAAATTTCTCCATTGATATGAAAACTGAAGCTCATTCATGAAATTTCTGTTGATTCTTGTCAGACTGAGCTTAAGGAGCTCAGTATCAGCTACACAAGATCTAATCTATTCAGGAAAGAAAATAGCTCAAGGGTCTTAAAATGGCTGTGAGGCCTCAGTGCAGACATGAACATTTTGACCCAAACCAGAGAAGGCGGTTGCCGAATTCAGTAGTAGGTAAACTTTTGTCTGTGCCCAGCTAGTTAAACAATTCTCTCAAATCTGAAGGAGAGCAGAAGAAACTGAAAGGGGTGGGGGGGGAGGGAAAAAATTCTTTTTTCAGTCAGAGTGCATAAAAAGATAGCCAGGTTTTGTTGTTGTTGTTGCTATTGGGTTTTTTTCCTTAGCAATAATTCACTCAAGGTACTGTACAGAAAGACAAATAATTGAAACAGTATTCCTTTTTTCCTTGCAAATGATAATAAGAGTGGGACAGAAACCAGGTCAAGAGTTTTATGTGCTGAGAACTGAGAAGCTTCAGGTGACCTCAGAAGAAGCTACTAGATACTCAATGTTTTAGAAAAGCAATCTCTTAAGAGTTTAGTATAAGATCTAATTTCACATTTTCATTTGTTTAAAAAGTTAAGGAAGTAGTAATGAACTCCTTGAACTTCAGTAATACTAAACAGTCATACATTAAATGTAAAATTTTACAAGTCCATGTCTGAATTATTTTTTCAAAGCACCAACTCCTCCAGAGTTAAGAGGAAATAAGATTTAAAAGCACCTCACTGTCATACACAACTTCTTACCTACACTGACGGGTGCAGAAAAAATTGACATTTTACAGATAAGAAACAACCAGAAAAGAATAGTTAAAAGTCTTGAGTAGAAATATGAGATCTCCTTGCCCATGTTCCATTCTCCCTTGTTTCCTTAGCTCCATGGCACTACTTATGCAATAGCATCTCCACTAATATCATATACAATGTTGAGATCCGTTACTTCATATCTGGATAGCGAAGGACTTTAATGTCATAATATGTCATCATTGAACACATCTTACTGTTTAGAAATTGCTTCTGGCACTTAATTACAGTCTAGTGTTTATTTCCTCTCACTCCAAACCTTAAGGAGCTTATTATATTTAGAAAAATTGGGGGGTTTTTATATTTATATATCTCTGATCCTTCTTTGTTGGGCCTCAGCAATGACATCTATGTCTTTGAGGTTTCAGTATTAATTCACTTAACTCACTGTTCAACCTCTGCTGTAGTCTCATGTGTCCTTCATAAGAATATTTTAACTTTTCTGTTCTGTGAATATACAGGCCACATTTTTCCTTGAAGAGTCTGCTTCCATATGTCATTACAACCATGAATGTCTACACTGGTATTATAAAATTTTTAGTTGTTTTATTCTGTGTTTCTCTTTTGAATGGAGCCAAGTGGAAAAGACATTATTTTTTGTATTAATGAGAATAAATCTTACAAGAAACAATCTTCTGTTCCTCAGAAGAATGAAAACAAGAGCCTTTCAATGCTGTTTTGGAGACAACGTTGAACCTCAAGGATTTGTTCTCTTCCATGTAATTTTAATTACTGAAGTGATGAAATTAGAAGTGTAATCTTTATGTTCCCATTATATTCAATAGAAAGAGAGAGAGAGAGAGACTGTGACAGATGGCAATACAGAACTAAGTTAGGATTTTCCTCTGCAGTACTATGCCTCTTTGCTGTATGCAGCATGTGTGACGAGCTTCTTAATCTAAAACTTAGTTAGTCACCTAAAATTAAGTGTTCTGAATACCACCGTAAATGTTTATTTCCAGTTCTTTTCAGCCTAGATATAGCACTGTGCCTAGATATGGCACAGTGTTTCATAACATGTTTTTATTAAAATTAATGCTTTTTCCTAAAATTTTTAGTGTTAAAACACAAAAGATATGCTATTATGTTTCTAGCCAGCACCAGAATTTCTTCTTTCATCCAAACCCATTAGTCTGTTTCCTGTCTCATTCCCTTACGTATGTAAAAACTCTCTTTTATACTATTCTCTTGTATTGGGCCATATTCTCACAGTGATTTACAACACATCATTATTTTCTATACTTGTAATCAAGTACACTAGTTGTTCTCCCCTTCAAATAATAAATAAACTGAAT
>WAAD01001357.1:4685-37392 GCA_013389945.1 Fregata magnificens
CTGGAGGCGTTCAAAAAAGGTGTAGACGTGGCACTCCAGGGCCTAGTTTAGGAGTCATGGTGGTGTTAGTTGACGGTTGGACTTGATGGTCTTAGAGGTGTTTTCCAACCTTAGTGATTCTATGATTCTATGAAATTTAGCAAGGGTAAATCATGCCAGAGTAACCTGATTCACTTTCTACAACAAAATAACATCTTCTGTCAACATGGGGGGATCAGTGGATGATGTTTACCTGGATTCAGCAAAGCGTTCAACACTGTTTCTCATAGCCTTCTCCTGGACAAACTGGTAAGATAGAGATTGGATGGGTGGTCTGCGAGATGAGTGGGGAATTGGCTAACAGGCTACACTCAAAGGGTGATGATCAAGGGTTTTTACTCAGACTGGCAGCCCATCACAAGTGGGGTGCCCCAGGGAACAATACTGGGTCCCACACTGTTCAACATCTTCATAATGACCTGGATGGTGGGATTGAGTGATCACCAAGTTTGCTGATGACACCAAAGTCACCACCTGGTGAGGTGAACATGTCATATGGGAGAGCCATCTTACAGAGAGACCTGGACAGGCTGGAAGAGTGGGCAAACAAGAACAGTATGAAGTTTAACAAAGAAAGACAAGCAGTAAGTCCTGCACCTGGGACAGAATAACCAAAGAGCCCAGTACAGGCTAGGATCTGTGTGGCTGGGGAGCAGCCTTGCTGAAAGGGACCTGGGGGTCCTGGTGGACAACAACAAGCTGAACATGAATCAGCAGTGCGCCACTGCGGCAATAAAGGCAAATTGGATCATGGGCCGCATCTGCAGGGGGTTTACTAGCAAAGATAGACATGTGATCATCCCATTCTACTCAGCACTGCTCAGGCAGCAACTGGAGTACTGTGTCCAGTTCCGGTCCCCACAATTCAAGAAAGATGTGAGCAAACTGGAGAGGGTCCAAAGGACGACCACGAAGATGATCAAAGGGCTGGAGAACCTGCCCTAAGAGGAAAGGTTCACAGTATTCCAGTACTTAAAGGGCAGCTACAAAGAGGATGGAGGCTCTCTCTTCTCAAGGAGCCATATGGAGAAGGCAAGGGGCAACTCTGAGGGACTGAAAGAGTTAATGCCTCAAACGTTGTGGTAAAGTGGAATGTAGCGAACTGCAGGCAGGAAATTGATGGACACAGGGCACGGGGGACACGTCACAGGATGCGCAGTCCCAGGTTCTGCTGTGCCTCACATAGCAACTTGCAGAGGTCATACAAAGTTTATTTGAGGAAGGGGCTTATGACTGTCCGAAAGACCCCTCGTGTCCACCCCTCACAATGGCACCTGCGCAGAAGATCACGAAACTTCTGGAACAAGAACCATATAAGCTCACAGGAGGCATAACTGAAGGCGGGGCTTAAACTATAAAAGACATTACAACAAAGAGACTGTTGCGTGCACCCATCACCTGAGGATCGTCATGTCTGTCATCGTTGGCACTGGATCCAAGGGTGGTAATATCTCCCTATCTCTCTCTCTCCCCCCTGCCCCTTTTCTTTTCCTCTTCTTCTTTTACAAATACTCCTAATAAGAACCCTCACCGTTAATGCTTTTCCATGTTTTCAAGTTCGAGTTGCCTTTCCAAGTTCAAGTTACTTCTGTGTTGAAATAAAATATTTAATTGATTGTTTGGTGTCGTTTCACCTTAATTTAGTCCGAGGGGATCATTAGAACCTTGGTCGCTCTCCTCCCTCCTCTCAGGTTGGGACACGACAACAGGTACAACTTACACTGGGAGAGGTTTCATATTGACATAAGAAAGATATATTTTACAGTAAGAACAATCATTCACTGGAACAACCTCCCCAGGGGTGTGGTAAAGTCCCCATCACTGGACGTTTTCAAGACACTACTGGACAAGGTGCTAGATAATCTCACCCAGGCTCCCTTTGCCAGCAAAAGTTGGACCAGATCTTTTGAGATCTCTTCCAACCTGGGCTGTTCTATGACTCTATGATAATTATAGGTAATTTTTAGCTAATGTTGCCTATATTGTGTAGTGTTCTAATACATGTGCATGTGAGTCAATTATGAGTAGATGTTTACTGGACGTTTTAAAAGTACTACCAAAATAACCTTTAGACTCTTATTATTCATCCCAGTAGGTATATTTAGTTGAATATTTCTTACATTCTATGCTGTTAGACTTCTATACTCAGTTCAGTAAGGGAAAGGTTTCCTGTCCACTCTACCCCTATTTTCTGAAGTAATTTAAGAATAGGTTGTGACTGGTTATTTTAACACAAATACATTTGAGGTGGCACAACAGACTTATGTCAGGGTTGCAAATAAAAACAGTAATTACAAAATATTTTAGTTTAAGATACTATATTGGAGACTGAATGGAAAAAAGTGCACTAAAAATAGTGCTAAGAATATAGTTGTCAACAGTTAACTTGCACTGCGTTCTTAAATATGATCTATAATGTTTTACTCTTACATTCATTGTGACATATGTAATGATAACATACATATCATCAAAAAACTGCAGCATCTTCCTTTCATGTTCTGAATGTTTCTTACAATTACAAAAATTGTTTTCAGAATGACTTTAATATTCACATTGGAATGGGGCATCTGCCATAGCAGATGGAGAATATGACATCAAGTTCAGCTGGTATAATAACCCTTTAGAATCCTTGTAGTTTACAGAAATAATGTGTAATACCTTTTGGCTATACTAAAATTGAAACTGTGCTATACATTCAAGACAAGATATTGTTGATCACAGCTAAAGATTTGCTGGGAATAAAAAACTAGCCATCATACCACTTAATAATTATCCTCATACGGAGGATAGAAATATATATCCTGAATTCTTCATTTAGGCTAGAAATAACAGCAAATAATTACTTTTTCTATAAACATTGATGAGATTGACCTGAACCATGAGTTTTAAAAACATTGAAATGTCCAGAAAAAAAGAGAATTCAAAACTATGAATATAAAAGGAATTTTTTAGACTAAATCTTATATAATATTTTTATGTTACTTCTGCAAAATCATTTTAACTTACCCAAAATATTGTCTTTACATATATATATATAAATACTTTTTAATGCATTACAATATATTAATTTCAGTTCAAATGAGATATTTTCTTTCGTACAAAGTTATAATTTTTTATGTTTTCAATTTTCCAATGAAAAATCCATTATTCAATCAGCTCTGCTTACAAGACAGGAAATCAACAGATAGCTAAAGAATGTTTTATGATATTAAGATTGCATTTTTCGTTAAGGCCTCTTGAATGTTTGATAACAGTAAGATTAAATTTCTTGGTAAGGCATTTTGTGCTGATGAGCTCAGGCAGAGATCTACCCTTTTCAGCCAGAAGACATTCCAGTTCCATTAAAAGACTTAATCCATTCTGATTCAGGGAGGGTTTATTTTTCAAATAACTCTCCTATCGGTTTTGTCAGTGATATCTTTTTAATGAAAACCTCCAAATTGGAAATTCTCAACCCAGAAGTTTTTTGTTAGGTCTTTGTTGTTTTCAATGTAAAGTATTAATTTATCTTGAGACTTTTCAAGACAGGGAAAAATAAATAAGACCCAAATTCTTATTATCTTCTGTAGTCAGATAGGTAGTTTTTACAAAAGGTTCACCCAACCTTTACTATTACCTCCCCATTTCTGTGTTCATTCTATTGACGCCATGGATCTCCCTGAGGTTCATATTCTGCCCACCTCACATTGCTGAATCTATTTGATCACAAGAAAAATAGCCAGTATAGCATAGCCTCTAGGTATTCAACTTTAGCATGTATTAAAGCATGTAGAATTATTTTATGACTTCCTTAAAGCCAGTGTTTGTCTGTTTATTAGAAAGATCAGGGCCTCTCAGAGCTACTCCTTTTCTGATTCCTGCTGACCAATACTGCAGTTTTACATTTTCAATCTTTCAGTTAGGAGGCTGTAGCAATCTACCCAGCTGCCTGTTAGGGACTTAATTCCAAAATCTTTGAAGAGGATCACACAGGGCGAGGAGTAGTTACAGACAAGAACTTTATATAAATATAATATATATATACACATATATATACACAAATGACTGCACAGATATACGCATTCACATTTATATGCATACGTATATATATGCATGTATGTGTGCATATACATGCACGCAAAGGCTATTTGACATAATGATTTTACTTCTTGCACTGACCAAAAAGATCACAGGCATGTGGAAGATGGTTCCCCTCATTGAAAGTAATTTTGAAAGTAATCATCCTAGTTTATAAAAAGTCCATGGTGCTTCCAAATCATTTCATTAACAATTGTAAAGTATTGGCTCAGCCCAGCCAGCAAGTGTCCAGAAATAAGATATCTGCAGTTTTCCTAAAGCATAAAGAGTAATATTCATTACTTTCTCTTGTGAAATCTTTGATTAGAATTCCAGACACCCTGGTGGTGATGCAGTATTTTTGGTGAGGGCATTGCAGGAGCCAGAAGGATCATCTATCATTGCCACCATTTTTAGATTTAAATGATTTTATAGGTTTCATTTGAACCTACTGAGACTGCAAATATACTTAAATAGCCTGAGTAATATAATATCATTTTTGATTTTTCAAACAGAAAAACAAAACTAATGCTTCTACATCTTCACCCTTTTTTTGCTTTAATTAAAATACCGCTGGATAGACTGTACCCTCTTAAGGTTTCTTTCTAGGAAAATAATGCCTCTATAGTCCCAAACTGCAGCAGCTGCCTATAGTGCAAGGTCCAGAGCTTCATCCTTTCCTTCACAAAGAACTTATGTTTTTCTGTTCTGTATGTGAGGTCAAAACAGTTCCAGATTTCAGTCATAAATAATCTTTTTACATGCAGATAAGGGAGACTATCAAGAAAGATTGGGTTTTTTCCCTGTCTTGAGATGATTTCATTTACTGTCGGTATGGTACAACTCTAGTAATATAGTCATGCAACATCTTTGCTTTCCTCTGAATAAAGAAGGTCTCAAACAGTGTTGTAACATTTCCCCATTCCATTTCCAGTGTAATGACATTACAGAGATGTTAAATGTGTGTCATGGTTTAACCCCAGGTGGCAACTAAGCACCACACAGCCACTCGCTCATTCCCCCTGGTGGGATGGGGGAGAGAATTGGAAGGGTAAAAGTGAGAAAACTCGTGGGTTGAGATAAAGACAGTTTAAGAGGTAAAGCAAAAGCTGCGCGTGCAAGCAAAGCAAGGAATTCATTCACTACTTCCCATCAGCAGGCAGCTGTTCAGCCACCTCCAGGGAAGCAGGGCTCCATCACACGTAACAGTTACTTGGGAAGACAAACGTCATCACTCCGAACGTCCCCCCGCTTCCTCCTTCTTCCCCCAGCTTTCTATGCTGATCATGACATCATATGGTATGGAATAGCCCTTTGGTCGCTTGGGGTCAGCTGTCCCAGCTGTGTCCCCTCCCAACTTCTTGTGCACCTGGCAGAGCATGGGAAACTGAAAAAGTCCTTGACTAGTGAGAACACTACTTAGCAACAACTAAAACATCTCTGCATTACCAACACTGTTTTCAGCACAATTCCAAAATGTAGCCCCATACTAGCTACTATGAAGAAAATTAACTCTATCCCAGCTGAAACCAGCACATTCTTCACCCTTTATTCCATACCATTTACGTTATGCTCAGGTCCCACGCTATCCAATACATTCTGATTACCCACCACCACCCTTCCCATCCTTTGATACAATACCAGATATCATTCCCTTAGTCTATGGACCACCCCTGTAAAATGTCTGTAAAATGTCCACAAAATCTCTACTGAGTTCATTTAGCCCATGACTTTAGGCTCCATCTGTTATGGCGGTCACTCAAGACAGGAGAGGTGGTGGGTTGCGTGGCGTTACTGGGCACCAAAACCAGCTCAGGTCGGGTCACTGCTGCACTTGCACTGCTTCTTGTAAGGTTTGTCCTCCACTGGTTCAGGTGGTTCCTGCTATAGTAATTCCTTTAACACGCAACTCAAATCCTGGGTTACAACAATTGAAAGGTATTTCCATTATAATCTCCACCCCTGGTCCCTTTGGATCAGACCATCGGGTTCAACATTGCAATGAGCTCCTCCCTTTGCCCCTGCTCTGGCTTGGACTTATTCACAGACTGCAGTCCCTTAGGGGAGTACCCGATTCAGGTGGAGCCTTATCTATGAGCCACAGTCTCTCCAGGGGTATACCTGCTGTGGCATAGACTTATCCACAGCCACAATCGCTTGGAGGTGCCTCTGTTCCAGCGTGGCCTTCTCCATGGGTCACAATGCCTTCAGAGATATACCTGCTCCAGCATGACCCTACCCACAGCCACAGTCCCTTCACAAGTAAACGTGCTCCAACATGGCCTTACCCATGGCTGCAATCCCTCCAGGGGTGTACTTGCTCTGTCGTGGGCTTATCCATGGCCACACACTTTGAGGTGTTCCAGCATGACCTTATGCACAGCCACAGATTCTTCAAGGTGTACCTTCTCTAGTGTGGACTTATCCTTGGGCCATAATCCTTTCAGAGGTATACCTGCTGTGGCACAGACATAACCACAGCCACAGTCACTTTGAGATATACCTGCTCTGGCATGGGCTTATCCATGGCCACAGATGTTTTGGGGTGTCCTGCTCCCATGTGGACTTATCCACAGGTCACAGTCCCTTCGACTTGAGTTCACACTGGAGTTCCAGCATGTCCAGTACAGCACCACAGAAACAGCAGTGATGCCCTGGCCATCTGCCAGCCCAGGCGCATGGCCATTGCTGTTATCAAAACATTCCCAGGCACAGCAGAGTAAGGTGATAAGCAGTACAGCAAGCAGCAAAAGCAAAAAGCAGCCACTAATGAGCACTAGACTCTAATATACAGTAAGGCAGGCAAGCCCCATGGCAAGCACAGAAGCCTGCCAATTAATAGCTAAACAGCAACACAGCTATAAATTCAATCTAGCACATTCCAATCAAATCTGTTGTTATCTCAAACCCTTAGAGACCCATGTTGGGTGCCAAAAAGGACTGTCATGGTTTAACCCCAGACAGCAACTAAGCCCCACACAGCCGCTCGCTCATTCCCCCTGGTGGGATGGGGGAGAGAATTGGAAGGGTAAAAGTGAGAAAACTCATGGGTTGAGATAAAGACAGTTTAAGAGGTAAAGCAAAAGCTGCGCGTGCAAGCAAAGCAAAGCAAGGGATTCATTCACTACTTCCCATCGGCAGGCAGGTGTTTAGCCATCTCCAGGAAAGCAGGGCTCCATCACACATAACAGTGGGAAGCAGGGCTCCATCATGGTTACTTGGGAAGACAAACGTCATCACTCCGAACATCCCCCTGCTTCCTCCTTCTTCCCCCAGCTTTATATGCTGATTATGACATCTTATGGTATGGAATAGCCCTTTGGTCACTTGGGGTCAGCTGTCCCAGCTGTGTCCCTTCCCAGCTTCTTGTGCACCTGGCAGAGCATGGGAAACTGAAAAAGTCCTTGACTAGTGAGAACGCTACTTAGCAACAACTAAAACATCTCTGCATTACCAACACTGTTTTTAGCACAATTCCAAAATGTAGCCCCATACTAGCTACTATGAAGAAAATTAACTCTGTCCCAGCTGAAACCAGCACAATGTGAAAGCTTCACTGCTCTTGGTACTGATGCTCTACATTCAACAAACTAAACACACTGTAATTTAATCTCAATAAGGTCTTCCTATGGGAATGTTACTCTTTCTTGTGGAAATCTTAAGTTTATTATATGTAGTTAATTTTAGGAATTTTTTAGTGCACAGACTTTGGGAGTGTGTAAATAATAAATTTTAATGTTATTTTTAAAGTAACTTAAAAATGTATTTTGTAAACACACAACAAAACTCTCACTGACATGTGGAAAAATCAATATAATAAATACAGTAACAATGTAGGTGCATGTAGCATATAAATGTTTAATTAGTTTATTAATTTAATTATAAAGCCTTTAATTCATTAGTCAGTATACTGTGGGAATGTATTTTATATGTTCAACAAATATAGAAGATAACCAGTTCCCTATGATTCAACCTCTGCAATTCAGTTCATTAGAAGACAACCAAAGAAAACAGGAAGAACAGTGAATAGGTACATCCATGATGAATCTGTCACATTTGATGTACAAGTTGCTACAGTGGGTTCATTTCTTCTCCCAAACTCAGAATTTAAGAGTAGATCCCTCTTTAGAAATATTCACAAAATGAACAAGCATTCACACTTGATAAAATCCAAAATTTCTGTGATAACCAAGGAATCTTTGGCGAGGATAGCCTCATAGTTATTTTTCTGACAGGTGGGAACATAAGTGGCAAAGTACAATAACGTGACACCATCATTTGGAATCTTCCAGTTTTGCATGGCCTCCAACTGAAATTAAGAAAGCAGAATTACTAGTGGCCTTCCTGTTTCAGTTTCATATTGCCATTTTTAAACAAAGCATCATTGGTGAGCTCTTCAAAAGCCCTTACCACCTTCAAGGCCAGATTTCATCCTAGACTCCTGAAATTCAGAGCAATATTGCATAATTGTTCTGAACTGAATCTATGCACTGACAAATTGCATAATGTTTATGCTGCAGCACTGAACTGGTATTCACCTATCTTCTCTAATAAGCATTTTCATTCTGTTAGAAAAATGGCCAGGTTTTCACTACTATTGTATGCAGGCATGTTCTACATCACCTTCAGCCCAGTGTTCTGTACACTTTTTAGGCTTAGTCTTTGCCATCCATTTTAATTCACAGACACTTTTCAAAACCTCCTGCTTTCAGAGCAGTCCTATTCAATTTCTACTTACTATATTCTTGAAATTTTATGTGTGATACCTTAAGTTCTTCAATGTTAGATATAATTTGCCATGTGTGAAGCCAGTTATACCGTTAAGTCTTATCTACCTGAACTCCTTTTGATGCATGCAGTCTTCATTAAGTTCAAAGTTCTGAATCATCAGAAAATTCAACAAGTTGTTAACTGGGTTTTCTGCCAATAAATTTATACATAACTAGGGGGTTTGAGCAGTGAGTTCTATCATGTGTTTGGTATATTCTTTCCATCTGTGTACAGCTCCCTGCTTTCATTGTAGGTAGTGAGCAGTGCGACTTCCCATTGATACCAAAAATGTCTTTATATGATATTTTAAAAATCTTTTTAACATCAGCTTTTGATCCCTTGAACTCTTTCACTCTGACTGCCAAAGCAAAACAAAATATGTTCCTATAATTTACCAAAGGATTAAGAAAATCCCAGTAAATGCTCTCATCTCAGCTACCATTGTCACCATTTCTTATCTCTTTTAAAAAGGTAAAGAGGTTAGTTAGGCAATATGTTCCTTTTCTATATTCATTTGGGAAATCTTCTGTTATCTCATTACTGCACAGGTGTTCTTTTATGCTATTGCTCAATATACTCTATTAGTTTGCCTACTCTAGAGAAAAAATGCCCTAGTTTAAAAAATGGATGGAGGTTAACATGTTTGAAAAATGAAATGAAAAGTGTGAGATCTAGTAAAGAAATTACTAAAACCCTCAGTCAGTTTGTCCCTGGCTTGCAATGATATGATACTTTTCTCTTTTTTTTTTTTTGTCCCTTCTAAGAAGATAGCAGGAGGACTAATCTAATGGTGAGTAAGAGATAGTTATAGCCACTGAAGTCAAATGACCCACACTGGACAAAAAACTACTTCTAGACACTCATATTTTCTTTCCAAACTCTGACTTTGTACTCCTTCATGTATAAAATAAAGAGGACAATCTATGGGCCAAATTCTGAGTCTGCTTTCACTCTTTTAAAGCCTGTGTGATTCTACTAATCTAAACCTGCAGACTTAAGCTTCAGTTTACAGTTATTGAGAACTGAAATGGGAAGGAGACAGAATCTGCATTGTGAAAATTGCCCACAACTTCCACTGTAAAGACTCATTCTTAATAGAAGGTTTTTTCCCAAGGAATATGACTGTGCAGTTCAGAGGTCTTCTTAAATGAAGGCCACTTGTGCAAGGACCATGTGAAGAATTTAAAGGTAAAACAGTGACTGCAATACGTATCATTTTGATTACAAAAATATCATGTGAATAGGAGAGACTCACTTTAAAAAAAATAGAGAAAAAACTCTAATACACTACAGAAAGTGAGTTGAACTTGTGATTACCTTCCCATATTGGTGAACAAATACGTGACTAAACCATTGCTGTCGTAGGAGTTGAATAATCCCTGAGAAGCTGGTTCAGCCATCCCTAAATCTCTCTTGAGCTTGGTGTGCCCCTCTTTCCCTCTCTTTTGATCTGTTTTCTTCTTTCTTATTACTTGCAATACATTTGATGATTGCATTACATATTTTGGTACATTTTGCACATATATAGAATCTCAGTTTGAAGGATCTTTGGATATTGCACAAATAACATATCATAAAGATCATCACACCATGGTTGTATGCTGGCTTTCTGTCATTTTCTGATGTGTATGTTTCCAGTCATATAAATGCAGAGCTTTTAGACCAGCAAAGCTCACTTCTAATGCTTACTGTATGTTACTAACCATAAGGAGAGTAGTCAAAGGTGGCTATGGCTATTACATTACACAAGCTAAGGAGTAAGTGGGAAGCCAATAATAAATCAACATTTTGCTGAATTTTTGCTTGTCAAACAAGTGTTTGCAACTCTGAAACTCAAAAAGATGAAAGTCACTGGGAGGGGAGGTTCCCAGTAAACAATATTGAGGCCTTTTTTGTGAGAAAAGAGTAATGCAAAAGGTATTAATACGATTTAAGGAGGGGTAGGGAGAAAAATGTAAGTCAGTAAGAGACTACTGTATCTTTTCTCAGGTTTTCTTGGAAAGTGGAAAGAGAACTTTGTTTAATGACCCAAAGGACATTGTTATCACCCTGACAAGATCTCATCCAGGGAATTAAGTAAATTTGGGGAAAACCTGTGCTTAGAAACACATCAGGTGGTGAGAATATGTCTGTGGATCTCTCCTGCTTGGATTTGTGAAATAGGTTTTGAAAATTAGATCTCTGTTGAGGGGGCTGAATACTCTCAGTAGCGTACTGGTGACACTGAGCTACGTATGCTAGAGAAAACATTAAAAGCAAAAGCAAGTAATAACTTTAGAAGTAGAAATCATAGCCACTGCTGAAAGCAATCCAGGTCTATAAAAACAAAAAGATCAGGGCCTGGAAAGTTTACCATATTACTTTTCTAATGTTTTCATATGTTTGTGTCCTTTCATACATCTCTTTTCTTACTGGCATAATCTAATGTTACTATTAATTCTTAATATGAATTCCATACTCTTAACCATTTATTCTACAACCTCATAAGACTTTTGTGTTTTCTTTATATTTTGCCTGAGATAAAGGGGCCAATGTCAGACAAAATTTTGGAAAACAGCGAAAGGTTTATACGGAGGTTATTATATGAAACATCAATCATGACTTAGACCAATGGATAAACAGCAAGGAGAGAGAGGAACCACTAATATCTCATCCTAAGGGACTAACAAATAAAAGGACATATGCAAAAATTGTTGTTCTTCATGGAATGGAAACAGAGAAGGCTGGAAAAACAAACAGTGACAGTATGGCAAATTATTGAATCGTATATAATAATTATATTCTGAAAAATAAAATAAAATGTGAACCGGAGAAACAATCTAAAAAGAAACTCCAGAAGAAATTAAGAAACTGTAAGCCATTTTACCAGGCCTTCAATACACTCGCTCTACTGATAGTATTTACTATCATTGGAATAACTGCTTCTTTTAATTATCAAGATTGTGTTAGGGTAATCCTTTTTCTTTAGACAACATTCTTAGAAAATAAGTGTGTTTTGGGAACTTCTGAAATGCTTTTATAAATGTAATTTTACATGTAGTCAGAAAAAAATCACACATTATGATCATCATTATTTAGTGATATAACAGTCTACATTTACAAGGAATTTTGGTTAACTTGATTAAACAAACCTCAAAAAAGCTTACCTCCCAAAGAACGTTATAAAATGTGTGAAATTGTAAAAAATGTTTTCAAAATACATGTTTCTTATTAAGCCTAGAAGAGACCTCCCACCAGCCAAGACCATCTATAAAAGTCACTCCTCTCCATACTGAAGCACATCTTCATTCACAGATGAACAGGGGAACTAATTTATTTTTTAAATATAAAAAACTTCACAGAGCCTAAAGGCAAAATATTCTCTGTTTTGTATACCAGGATTCAACCTCAATATTCACTCAAAAGCTAATTTTATAGTTACAGTGCATGCAACCTGTTCATTACTGCTTCACTAATATATTAATAAATACTTAGAAAACAAGTTACCTCAGCTTGCAGTATAACAAAATACATTTTGATGTATTAAACAGTCAATATTCCTGTAGCAAAATCACACATAAACAAATGAAATGCGTTTAGTTTGACTGTGTTTAAAATATCAGGAATATACCACTCTGGTAGAATAACATAAAACGAGCAAAGAAGTCTGTTCTAACTTCAGCTTCCTGACTTTTGACTTCATTGAACCTCATTTTCAACCTTTACAGGTTGCTGTAGCAACCTATAGCAGCCAGCTATGGTTTGAGTCTCCATCCATGCTAGAATTCACATTTGCGATAATGGTACTGTAAGTGAATTCCTGACCTTTTATCTCAAGCAAAATAGGTTCTGTTAAATATTAATACTTGTAGTACCTTGAGATATCCTTGATTCGTTTCATTTGGTTAGGAGTTGATTCTGGGTTCTAGTAGCGCATGCTCTTTTCTGTATGAGTGTATTCTCATGTTAATGAAAATACACTGGTTTGTGGTTTTGTTTGCTTTGTTTTGTTTGTGGTGGGTTTTTTAATAATCATTCTGCACCACTATAAAGATTCAAGCAGTAGGCCCAAAGAGGCTTGCTGTTACCACTCTCCACATACCTTTGGAGAAATATTATGTTTGCTGCTCTTTCTTCTCAATGTCATTCTGAGTTCTACTATATGTTCATAAACCACCTTTATTTAAGAGTATTCTGCTTTACAAAGTTTATATTTCTCATATAGTCAAACAGGAAAGTGAGGCACAGAACAGTGAAGATCAGTTGTTCAAGATGGGCTCTTTGTAGCTGATGGAAAGACTCCATCGCCATCTAAAGGAAAGGGCATTACTTCTGCCAGCAGTTGTGCCTTTTCTAGACTGGTGAAGGACTAAATAGTTCAGCAATAAGGGAACGCTATGTCTGGTTGAAAAGACAAAAAACTAAATCGAGCACTGCTGCCGCTCCCCAAAGAGCACCCTGCCCTCATCTGATCCTCAAACATTGCTGAGTTGTCAGTAATGAGGTGCCTCTGCACAGGAAACATGTGGTTTTAAGACCAGGAATGAAAGTTACATTTAGGAAGTATTTGCTTTAGATCAGATCAGACTTCAGGTTGTAACTTCTACTCCCAATGACTTAGTTCTGAAATAACTCATTTTCCTTTATAGTTTCGAGTAGTTTCTCTCATTGTCTTTCAGCTAGACATCTCATACTCCCAGAGCCCTCATTGAGGCACAAATGTTTATTTCTTACAGGGCCACAGCTGCCAGCATGAGGAAAAGCAGGGTTGTGGATGATAAGGATACATCTTCAGGAAGAAAAAAATGTTTGTTTTTCAAATAAATTTTTGATTTGTAGCTATAGCTATTCAAACTCCTCCCTGTTGTGGATTGCTGATGTGTGGTGACAGTTCTTACTGTTAAGTTTAGCAAAGCAAATATACCTCAACTCCAGGGAGCTCATGTTTTACTGACTAGAGAAACTAGATGGGTACTATTATTTTTCAGCTCTACCTTCTAAATTGATGTCATAGATATCAATTCATTCTCACTTTCTTGAACTGCCTCTGCATGCTAAGAGGCCTGAATCATATTTATTTTGCAGGTTCAATAGTAGCCACTCATTTTGAAAATGACTGTTCAGTTTCTCCCTGAAACAGCATTATATTTAAAGTTCTCTATTTATTACTGTGTCCTTTTAATACGCTTAATTGTATTGCATACATACATAATACACACAGCCTTTAAATCAGGTTTGTATCATAATAACTATGGAATAGTGTGCACCTTTGTAACACTTAGTATATACAGTTATATATAGACATGCTTCTCTGACTTTTCAAAGAAATTATGTTTCTACCCACTACCTTAGTGCAAGAGGGGAGAATAGAGGAGGTAATAAATTTTCAGAATAGAGTACAACATGCTGAGGGTTTTTTTAAAGTTTTCCACTACAAATCAGATAATAACAACTTTCATTAATATGAAAAAAATAATACTCTTTAAAATAGAGCAAAATTTAGTATTGAATACTTCTAGGTTTATCTGTAAACTGTAAATGTGTATACAAAATCTGCTTGATTTTAATTTGCAGTGATGTAATACTTTATTTCTTAGTAACAGATATCATTTTTTCGTACCAGGACAGTATTTCATGCTTAAAAACCTAAAGAACAGGAAACAGCTGATTTTCTCATCCTCTAGTAAAAACAAATATAACATCTCCTTTAGAAAAGAATGATTTTCTGCTTTCTTCCATTTTAACAATGAATTTCCAGGGAAAAATTAGAGGAAAGAAGTTAAGTTAGAAATCATAAGATTATGGCACCCTGAGTCTGGTAAAGGCGAGATACAGACAAGTGTTAACAGAGAATATAGGAGAGAAAGAGAGCAATTTTATTGTTTAGTCCAAGCCACATGACTTAAATAAGCTATACAAAAAATTATTGCTCTTTGAAAGATAAGAATTAATATGCCCATATATGCCAGCTTTTTCATAGGGGATTTTCAAATGGTATATTTTTCATCTCAAAATAAAAATTGTTCATGGCTTGGTTGGCTGTTCGGTTGATTGGGTTTTTTATTATTATTACAACATCAGCAAAGTCTAAGAAAGTGAACAGAATTTCAAACTTTTGGAGTTAAATATTGGCTATGCGGCAATGCCTGTAGGCTATATGGAGAGGTAGAAATGTCTTTTTGAAATGCTTGTTTTTCCAACAAATGGTTCTCTTTGGCGCAACTTTCCAATTTCTATCTTCTTTCAAATGTGTTTTATTACACAGATTTTAAATTGAATACATTGATAACAGCAGATTTTTATTTAAACTATAAACTCAATATAAAATGTGAAAAAAATAGAAAATGTTCCTGAATAGAAACCAGTGCATTTTGTTATGAGCAGATTTAAATGTACATAAATGTCATTTTTTGTTAATATGTGTTTCATTGACTGATTGATGCTGGAAATAAATGTGATATTTTCAGTGTTACATTTGAGTGCTCTAATCTCCACTAAATCATTTTCCTCAGGTGTCACCTCCAAGACAATGATTAATGACATACTAATAAAGTTCACTTTGGCAGTCTAAAACTAAAATGTCATTTCTATTGTGTATGAATAATTTTCAGCTAAATAGAGCCTTGAATCAGCACCATGATGTTCTTTGTTCAAGGACTTTATTTTTTAAATATTTTAATACAGCTGAAAGTGAAAAAAAAAAGTGGATGTGAGTTATCTACATGATGAAGTGATGTTTTTGTTGGCTGATTCTTCTTGGCACTGTGCTCTTCGAAATAAATTAACTATTATCAATCACTAGGTATAATCAGGTTTACAAATCACTCTACAGTGCCATTAGCCAATCGCAAATGAGAACACTAATTCCTGTCCACATACTAATACATATATTCTCTTGTCTTGATGGTGTGTCTTGCATGAAAATGGAAACCAGACCTCAGACTCTAATATTACTCCTTAACTATAAAGCATTACCAGCTTCACAGAATGAGCAATGGCAATCTGTACCCCAAAGAACCTAAAGTCTTAGAGACAAACAAGGATGTCAGGAGGACACACTGAGAAGTCTAGGGAAGAAATGCAGTGGACAGTTTTAAAGCTAATATTAATATTCTTCTGTATATTGCAACTGAAGTGTTTTTTCAGAAAGGACTTAACAGTGAAAGTATTGCCTAACAAACAGATATTGTGTATTTAGGCACAAAAAGCACAGAAAAAAGTGAGAAAAGGAAAGGAGGGCCACCTGTACTGAGATCATGTGAAAAAAATGAAGACAAAAGGATAGGAAAGCAAAAAATATGTTACAAGATGCAAGTTCTTGTGAGGTTGTACAAATGTTAACAGGGAAAACAAATCACAGGTAAGGAGAAGGGAGAGTCTGAGAGGAATTTAAGGAAGGCTTGGTTTGATCAGCTCTGCAGGCACTGCGATCGTTAGGAAAAATGTGGGATTCTCAAAATCACCCATATGTAACTTGAAGCACAAATCACATTGATTTTTGTCTGGATTCAAGTTTTTAAATTTGATATTTCCAAACTGTGGTATACATCATGCCAGTGAACCTACATCAGAGTACTATTGAAACATATATATTGGGCATGCTGGCACAGAGGCAGAACTAATTCTGCAAATACTGCTGTCACTTTGTCCTCAGCCTTTACATCATTACTTCTATGTTGTTCTATTTACTGAACTTTCTGGGTTTTGCTATTCCTTTCCTTTACTTACATTTTCATGTGCTTAGTGACTTTTCACAAAACCACAGAATCACAGAATCACAGAATGGTCAAGGTTGGAAGGGACCTCTGGAGGCCATCTTGTCCAATCTTCCTACTCAAACAGGGCCACCTAGAGCCAGTTGCCCAGGACCATGTCCAGACAGCTCTTGAATATCTCCAGGGGTGGAGACTCCACAACCTCCCTAGGGAAACTGTGCCAGTGCTCGGTCACCTTCACAGTGAAAAAGTGTTTCCTGATGTTCAGAGGGAACCTCCCGAATTTCACATTGCGCCCATTGCCTCTTGTCCTTCATTGGGCACCAATGAAAAGAGCCTGACTCCATCCTCTTTGCACACACCCTCAGGTATTTATAAACATTAATAAGATCCTCCCTGAGACTTCACTTCTCCAGGCTAAACAGTCCCAGCTCTCTCAGCCTTTCCTCATAGGAGAGATGCTCCAGTCCCTTCATCATCCTGGTGGCCTTTTGCTGGCCTCTCTCCAGTATGTCCACGTCTCTCTTGCACTGAGGAGCCCAGAACTGCACACAGCACTCCAGGTGTGGCCTCACCAGTGCTGAGTAGAGGGGAAGTATCACCTCTCACCACCTGCTGGCAACACTTTGTCTAATGCAGCCCAGGACATCACTCGCCTTCTTTGCTGCAAGGGCATATCACTGGCTCAATGTTCAACTCAGTGTCCACCAGGACCGCCAGGTCCTTTTCTGCAAAACTGCTTTCCAGCCATGCACTGGTGCATGGGGTTGTTCCTCCCCAGATGCAGGATTTTGCACTTCTCCTTTCTGAACTTCATGAGGTTCCTGTTGGCTCATTGGTCCAGCTGTCGAGGTCCCTCTGGATGGCAGCACACCTCCTTTTTCATTGTTTTCTTTCAGTCATTCTCTGCATTTTTCTCACCTTTAATGTTGCCTAGTTACTTTACTTTTCTAAACATGCTTGCTTTCCTGTTTTCTCCTTTCCTTGTCCCCTTGCCCATGTGTTGTACTGTTTGCATATTTTCATGGCTGATTTCTCATGTTAGCAAGATAGCATGCTGCAAATTACATGTGTTTTACGCACTCATAACAATAACAAATTCTGTTCAATACAGTTAGTTAAGAAGATCTGGACCTAAAGGCATGAAGAAAATAGTATGCATGCCATTGTGCAGCATATTCTTTAATTTCTGTATGTTCTTATTATTACCATTGCTTCAAGACTATGCTTTATTCCCTGTAGGATTTTCATGTTTTCTTCCTCAATCCTAGTCACTTGTGGATATAACTTTACTTTTTGCAAAAGGCACATAATAAAATAACCCATTGTCATTATCATAAATATGGCAGAAGCTGGTGAATAACTTATATGTGGAACATTATTCATAAAGGTTTTTTTTAATAGTAAAAGGTGCATAATTTAAATAATATAGTAAGAACGCACAGGAGATTTGTTTTTATTATTGACATAGAGCAGGTTATTTTCTCTAGATATTTTTGCAATAGAATAAAGGATCTTTTTTTTTTTTTTCAAGATCAATGTGAATGTCTAAAAATTTTGCTTATCTGAAACAAAACTTCCTTTTCCTACAAAAAGTCTGCATTTTGCTTCCCCAAGCCAACACTGTTTAACATTCCATTTTGTAGTGGAGCATTAGGACATTACCTCACACTCCTAGGCTATTACTGAAAAAGCCACAGTAGTTCAGACACAATTTGAAGTGCCCTTCAAAGAATGGTCTTTAAATGACCTTCAAAGATGTGATAGAACTTTTAACTTCTAACTTGACTTCTATAAATAATAAAAGAACAAAACAATATAGAGACTGTATTTAGCTTTTCCATCATTCTACATAATTCCAGAAAATAACTCTAATAAGGAGAAAATGAATCAAAAAATCCAAAGTCTTTCCATATCGTATTCTGAAGAAGTTCTGTGAACCTCTCCAGAAAGCCTCCTGATATTGTTCCTCATCTCTTCTTCTGGTTTAATTGCCTTTCCATCCAAATGGTTATTTCTTTTCCCTTTCTGTTGGATATTACCCACTCAGTGATATATGAAGTACATCTTCATCTTCATTATAAGAGTTTGATTAAGCTTTCTTAAAATTTGAGAAAGTTTAAATTATTGCAGCTTATTCAAAGTATAAGGTTTTCTCATTTGCTCTGCAGAGGTGAGGAGAGTTTTTGGTATAAATATGCCTTATAGCTATGCTAGGAATACTAGTATTGCAGTCTTATAAACTACTCAGACCTCAAATGCAGATTGTAAAAAGACACCATGGTGGGTTGATCCTGGTCAGCACCTAAGCCCCTACCCAGTCCCTCACTCACTCCTCCCAACAGGATGGAGGAGAGAACTGAAAGAGCAAAAGCAAGAAAACTCATGAGTCAAGGTAAAGACAGTTTAACAGGTAACAGTTACTTGGAAAGACAGATGCCATAACCCTGAACATCCCCCCTTCCTCCTCCTTTTCCTGAGCTTTTATTACTGAGTATGACGTCATATGGTATGGAATATTCCTTTGGTCAGTTAGTGGCAGCTGCGTGTGTCCCCTCCCAAATTCTCGCACACCCCTGGCCTACCTGCTAGGGGAAGGAAAGTGCAGAGTGGGAAAAAGGTTAAAAAAAAAAAAAAAGAAAAAATAAAAACCTTGATGATGTGGCAAGCACTGCTCAGCAATAGTCAAAACACTGGTGTGTTTTCAACACTGTTTTAGTCACAAATCCAAAACACAGTACCATATGGGTTGCTGTGAAGAATATAAACTCCATCACAGCAAGACCCTGTACATACATTCAGACCTCCTGAGACCAAAATAGACCAGTGACAGCCTCATCCCTCCTACATAAAGAAGCCAAATCTTTTCTCTAAAAAACTGCTTCAAAGTGTATTTTTTGGAAGAAACTCAATTTTTGCCAAAGGCCAGGGATTCTACCACCTCTTTTAGTGAGTTGGTTTGAAACTAAATCACCTCTCTAACTAAGATACTGAATCTGGTTTCGACAATAAATTTTTCAAACTTGAATTTCCAACCATAGGTACTATAAAGTTGCTAAGATCAAAAAGCAAGGTATATCAAAAAACTTCTCCTATGTAAGTGCATACTCAGGGGACGGACATGAACTCTTTAACCTAAAGGGAGAATTAGCGCAAGAAAAAAACTGGATCTAATCAGCCCTGCATACTTTGAAGATAGAAACCAGAACAAGCTTTCTAGCCACTAGAAGATTTGTAAATTCCCAGAACAACCTTTTGAAGGGAAGTTTGAGACAAAACAGAACTAGTTTTAAAATGAGGTTGATCCATTTTTAAAATGGTTTATTTCTGCATTATTTATTTCTCCTCTATAGTTTTAATTTTCTGTTACAGTAGAGGACTAAGAGTTCATGATCCAGTGTTCCCTCCCAGGACTCGGCAATACAAGCCTCTGAAGATAACGGTTATTTCCCAAACTCTTGGTTATTTATGTTGTCTTCCTTTGGGAACACTTCTCTGTTTCCACATTCTTAGAATCAGGTCATAAGACTTGTACACAATATTTTATTTGTACAACGCTGAATACTTAAACAAGATTACTCCTTAGACTACTTTCAGTAGTGATAATAAGTACACAAGTAGGTCATCTAGGATCAAGACCCAAATGCAGACAGCTAAAAGAGAATTGTTTTTACATGCTAAACGTGTTCAAGAAAGTTATAAAATGAAGAAGGGGGTCAAATCATCATCTAAATAATTCACAACTGTCTGATTCTATTAAAGCAGACTGGTTTTGAAGATAGAGTGCATGACAAAATCTATGTTTTTAAGCAGTAGAAAGATTCACATCCAAATTATAGAATGTCTGCAAAATAGCCCTTTCCACAACAATTTTTTTTCAGCATACATCATTCAAATGACTTCATGTGACCTCATGGGCTTTGGCCAGCAGAACTTTCCATTTCCCAAGATGGCAATAACTTTATTCCTCTCCTTATTTTCAAATTATATTATATTATTATAACTGTAAAAAGTGGTGGGTTGACCCCAGTCGGCACCTAAGCCCCTATCCAGTCTCTCGCTCACTCCCCTCAGCAGTTGCCATTAACTACTACCGTACACCTTGTCATTATTTGAAATAAGTCAAAATGCCATTTCAACTTTTAAGACAGTTACGTTGCATAGCCGTTCTTCTTTCCCCTTTTAGTTTTCACCATTTTTTTTACACTGACTGTATATACTAAACTTCAAGATCCTGGCAAAGCGGTGCAACAGTTGTCTATGTCTGATGTCAAGTGCTTTGAGATCCCCTTTTATGTCAACTACATGTAAAAAGGTAAGATAATATTGAGCATTAGAAGGGAAGTTATGAACCAGCCTTGTAAATCAAGACCTTTTGGAATTCATATAACATCCACTGTGTCAGCTTTCCACTATGACTCATTATATACTGCTAATTACTTTTTTAGCACCATAGGTAAGCATGACACTTCATAAATAAATAAAATATCAAGACAGCAAATCATATTTGTCAAAAATACTACATGTAGCCTTAGTCCTTACTTGAAATTGTGAGAGAAGCTAACAGAATCTACAGGATAAGGTACCTTCCCTATATTTAGCATATGCATTTTGAAAAAAGAAAAAAGTTTGTCTCTTAAAAATAAACAAACAGAGTGAAACAAAAACCTCTGTACTGTAGTCAGATAAAGACAAAAGATAATCTATTCTAAAGTTTTCTATGGTACTCATTAATGTACCCATATATCAATAATTTCATCCTGGCAGAGTTAGAATGAAATATCAATGCAATTGACCAAAATTTAAACAAATAAACCCCCACTATATAGGCGCTATCAGTGAGGTACATGGAAAAATAGAGAAAACTAAATTATTTCAAGACCATTGAGGTGTTCTAATTAGTCCAAATCAAACTTTTTGTATAACTTTAATTTGGAAATTACATGCATATATATATATTTCTGCAAAATTAAAGATGGCATTTGTATTGTAAAGTTATAAAAGTGTGATTTTCCAATGGATTTTTTTCAGATTTTTTTCCCTTCATCTTTCTTTTAAAGCAGGATTCTGTATTTTTTTTTGTAATGCTTTTCCATTTAATTGAAAATTTATGTCAAAGAAAAAAGGCTTTAGAGACATTTGCACAATCATCTCTAAACTTTTGAGTTTGGTTTTGAAAAGTCGTGATCAGAACAGAGGAATGAGAATTGCTTTAAGAAGGATAAAGAATGATTAATTATCTCATCCATCATGGAGAAAAGTTCTAATAATGATCCAGGATTTGTTGTTGAAATAACATAGGTTTTCACTGAATTATTAAAATTCAATTGAAAGCACATGAATCTGGTTTATTGTAATGTGCATAATTTTTGGTGGTATAAGCAGAACAGAGGTTTCTCTACCCTAGCACTCAGAAGGCAAGGATTCAGAATTTAAACTTGTAGTTTCTAACTAAAAGAATGAGGTCTGTGAATAAAATGCCCTGAGTTCTACAAACAAAACCATGGAGTGATTATGCAGTATACGTTTCTAGTGGTGGTGTTGTTTTCAGAAATTAATATGTACACCAACTGCTGTAAAACCTACATGTCCTTCTTGAATTCATAGATCTATTGAATGTTTAGGCTGGAAAGCAGCTCTGGAGGTCATGTAATCCACCCTCCTGCTCAAAGTCAGGCAACGTTTGATCATGTGGCCCAGGACCTTTCCAGTTAAGGTTTGTATATCTCCAGGGATGGGGATTCCCACAACCTCCTGGGGCCTCTAACCCTATGCATAACCACTCTTCTGAGGAAAACTCTTCTCCTTTAGTCTCGTGGGAATTTCCTTCTAGCTTGTGACCATTACCTCTTCACCCTGCACCTCTGAGAACAGTCTGCAACCAAAAAATGGGAAGTTGAAGACAGCAATGATATTCTCCTTCAGCCTTCTAGTCTACTGGCTAAGCAAAGCTGGGTCTCCAGCCTCTGCTGCTCAACTCTCTCCAGGCTACTCTTGCCTTTCTTCTATTGAGGAGCCAATAATTCCACACACTACTTCAGCCTCAGCATCACAAGTGTGAAATAGAGGGGAATAATCACTTCCCTTGGCCTGTGGGAGGGCTATCCTCTTGCTAATGCCACCCAGAGTGCACTTCCTACCAGAATTCTCTGCAAACATTTTAAAAATTATTTGACCCTACAGACACCATAGGCAATGGGACCCTTCAGATTTGCTGAGCCTATGGGTGTGTTTGATTTTGTAAAATCCTTTAGCTCTAGGGATTTCATACGTATGAGAAAAATTAAAACTACATGAGAGAAGACAGCAAAACTTACATGAACCATTCATAGTCAGGCCATTCTGATTAAACTGTTATTTAACTGAGTGTTAACTATGCTTTCAGAAATCAAACTTTTAAATAAACTTAAAACCTATGTTTTAAAAACAGAAAACAGAAGCAACTTTAGCTTAGAAAAATGAGAAATATGTAAAATCTTGCCAATATCTGAGAGCGGTAAATTGTTTTGTTTCATGATAGCCTACAGCCATTTGTCATTGTGAAAGTCTATTTGATAGGAAACTTGAATTGTTCCTGGGCTAGGTTTGGATTTTTTTCCCCTTTACTAGTCTGTCACATTGCAAGTGCAGAAGAGTCTGCAGCAGTGAGTTGTGCTTTTGCTTACCAAAATTCTCTGTCGTGTTTGGTGAAATCAGAATCAAGGCCTTCCAACTTTATTTCCTTCTTTCTCATATTCAGCAATTATTTGTTTGATAGCCCAGATACTCCTGTCACTAATTATGTTATAGCATGTTAACTGGTGTATTTTCTTTATTTAGTTATTTTTTATTAAAAGGAGTGTTACGTACAGTATCTGATGGCATTTGGGAGATTTATGAATATTTGTATTCTAATTATGCAACTGCTAAAATATTTCACTATAATTAAACATACTAGTTGCGCAGTGAAAAGAATTAGTATATTTTCATTAATTCTGCTGTGTTTTGTAATTGTTGTTAATTTAGTCCATGATTATTTGAAGCAGTGAACTAAGAAGACAAGCACCTGCACAAGGAATAGTGGAAAATAATGTGTATCTCTATAAATGGCTAGTTACGTAGCAGCCAGACACAACTCACAATTTATTCCACAAACAGGTAGAAAGTAACTCCCTTTAAACACATGCCTAGCCCCACTCATATCAGTTCACTGGTTGCAAAAGGCTGAACCTTCCTAGATGCCTACAGTAGAAAGAAAAAAAGCATTTTTCAAAGTGAGAGGTTATTTGAGAGAGAGAACTACTTGGTCTTGCTTTTTGTCTTTGTAAATTATTAACTGTATGCAAAGCATTTATCTTTTCAAAAAAGAAAAACTTCTTCATATGGTAGGCAATACTAAAAGTGAAGCCATGAATCCTGAACATATCAGTAACATCCAGTAATACTGTCCTATGTTCCACCCATTGCTTGTAGCAACACCACGTTTAAAGGACAATTTCTTCCTGCTTTTTTCCTTGTTTGTCAAAGTGATTAATATTGTTGTTAAGATACATTTATTTGAAGTTGTGGGATAGCCAAATAGTGACATGTTTAATGATAAAAACAATAAAAAATATATTTATATATACATATGTATATGTGGAAGGGTGCCTTGTTATTGGGGGAAAAAAAAGAATTAAAATACACTATATATACTATAGCTAGTAGATATAAATCTGGGAACAATCAAAAAGTAGAAAATGGACTAGATGAAATAACAGGCCTTTCATGTCAAGCCTTTTTAGGACTAAACAAAACAGTGGAAATGAAATAGCTATTATTCTGGAGAATATTTCTGGAGAATATTTCTTATTTCTGTCTGCAAATATTCAGCTCTACTTAAACAAAAACAATCCACAAACAAAAGAAACGAAAACCCAGAAAGTATTGCAGAACAGCTCCAAGAAGCAGCATTACCTCAACAAAACATAAGCACTTGCGGTGGGTTGACCCCGGCTGGACGCTAGGTGCCCACCAAAGCCGCTCTATCACTCCCCTCCTCAGCTGGACAGGGGAGACAAAATATAACAAAAGGGTTGTGAGTCGGGAGAAGGACAGGGAGATCACTCAGTAATTACCATCACAGGCAAAACAGATTTGACTAGGGGAGATTAGTTTAATTTATTACCCATCAAATCAGAGTGAGGTAATGAGAAAATGAAAACTAAATCTTCCCCCCACCCCTCCCTTCTTCCTGGGCTCAACTTCTCTCCTGATTTCTCTACCTCTTCCCGCAAGTGGCGCAGGGGGACGGGGAATGGGGATTGAGGTCAGTTCATCACAAGTTGTCTCTGCCGCTCCTTCCTCCTCAGGGGGAGGACTTCTCACACTCTTCCCCTGCTCCAATGTCCGTGGGAGAGAGTTCTTCACAAACTTCAAAATGGGTCCTTTCCACGGACTACAGTTCTTCACAAACTGCTCCAGCATGGGTCCCTTCCACAGGGTGCAGTCCTTCAGGAACAGACTGCTCCAGTGTGGCTCCCCTGTGGAGTCACAAGTCCTGTCAGCAAACCTGCTCCAGCCTGTGCTCTTCTCTCCACAGGTCCACAGGTCCTGCCAGGAACTTGCTCCAGTGTGGGCTTCCCAGGGGGTCACAGCCTCCTTCAGGCATCCACCTGCTCTGGTGTGGCATCCTCCATGGGCTGCAGGGTGGATGTCTGCTCCACCGTGGTCCTCCATGGGCTGCAGGGGGACAGCCTGCCTCACCATGGTCTTCACCACAGGCTGCAGGTGAATCTCTGCTCTGGTGCTTGGAGCACCCCCCACCTCCTCCCCCTCCTTCTTCACTGACCTTGGTGTCTGCAGAGTTGTTTCTCTCACATATTCTCACTCCTCTCTCTGACTGCAATTGCACAGGAGTTTTTTTCCTCTTTTTAAATATGTTGTCACAGAGGTGCTACCACCATTGCTGATTGGGTCGACCTTGGCCAGCAGCTGGTCTGTCTTGGAGCTGGCTGGCATTGGCTATATCGGACATAGGGGAAGTTTCTAGCAGCTTCTCTCAGAAGCCAACCCTGTAGCCCCCCCGCTACCAAAACCTTGCCACGCAAACCAAATACATTACCCTACATTCTAATTTATTAATTAAGAAACTCTGGAGAATTAGGGAACAATGACTGTTGGCAAAACTTCTCTAGGGATAAATTTATTTCTGTGAATCACAGAGCTCAACGAGAACCGCTCTTCAAAAGCAGTGTGGAAAATGAATATTCATCCCCCCCGACCCCCACTCTTCCCACAGAAACTTCTTTATTGTTCACAGAAAAACAAAAAGATATTCTAGCACATCAGAAGTGTGACTCAAGCGTCTAGGATCAAGAATCTTGGTCTTCAGTGTGATCTTTTATCATAAAATAGACATAGCTTCATAACCATCTTATGGACCTCCAAAAATATGTTCAAATCATAAACTCCCCTATTGTGTTTCTCCACCTAACGCCTGGGCTACCTGGTGCTCTATCTGCTGTTTTCTGCTCTAGTATATCCCAATCAGCTCAATTTGGAGAAAGAAGTGTTGGCACAGAGCTGAGTATTTTGTTTCCTCCAGCATTCAAAAAGACCTTCAGGATGTTGGAATAAACCATCTTGTACAGGGCACCATTTGTTTCTCGGATGCTTTAGGTTTTCTTCAGTTATTCCTCCCCATTTCCACCCTTCATCTCAATCACTTGAGGGTAATAACCCATATTCCTTTTATGAGATAGGAGTCAAGACTGATGACATCTCTTCATACTGGACCTTGTACTATAAACAGACAACTTCCTCTTATGTCCACCTGAATTGTTTCAGAAAACCAGATGCTGAACAGAATGGATACTTGTCCAGGACATTTAGCACAATGAAGAGTTAGAATTTAAATGGCCACTTCCTTTCCAGCCCAGCTTGAATTTACAGGTATCAGGGTCAGAATGTCTAGATATTGGCCAAAAATACTGGCTTTCCATTTTAACACAATTCAAATATGGGTATAAGTTACTCTTAAGGAGATTTCGACTGGACATGAGAGGGAAATTTTTCACAATGAGAACAGCCAACCATTGGAATAATCTTCCCAGGGAAGTGGTTAACTCCGCTACACTGGATACTTTTAAGACTCAGCTGGACAGGGTGCTGGGCCATCTTGTCTAGACTGTGCTCTTGCCTAGAAAGGTTGGACCAGATGATCCTTAAGGTCCCTTCCAACCTGGTATTCTATGATTCTATGATATGAAACATTTGAGAGGACAATATGTTGCCAATCTACAACTCACATATTAATTTCACCATTTTTCTACTTATGTCGTTGGACTTTATCAGCTTCTGTAAGCACAGTGCTTTTCTACCACATCATGACAAAGCTTTTCAGACCAGGTTTTCTGGTCCCTTTTTACCAAAAACTTTTTTCTAATGAAGGAATATATTGAACTCTTTATTAAAAACAAACAAACAAACAAACAAACAAACAAAACCCCAACAACAAGAACAGCAACAAAAACCCCAAGCCCAAACAGAAAACCTCAGACATTAATGTTCTACATCTCTAAAAGGGAGTGATAGTTGGAAGGATAAATCTAGATCATATGTCCCCAATTTGGGTATAAAGGGGGAGGCTGCGTCAATGGCCTTGTGAAGGACAAGGAAAGCAACAATCAGTGTTCTTCCCTCATCCGCTGACCAAGTCATCTCATGAAAGAAGCAATCATGCTGGACAGGCATAATCTGCCTTTGATAAAATCATACTCACTGTTCACAGACATCTCCTTGTCCTTCATGTTGAGATGATGTCCATAACCTTCCCAAAGACTGAGGCAAGTGAAGCTGACCAGCCCAGATCCTCCTTCTTGCCCTTCTTGAAGATGGGTGTGACATTTACCTATTTCAAATAATGAGGAAGGATCTTTCAAATATCTGATATAATCCAAGACAAGAGGCTGGTGTTAACTCTGATATGCTAGTAAAGCCAAATTATTGAATACTGTAAACAAAAATTACATCTGAAATTTCAAGCATTCATTCAAACTTTCACTATTAACTCATAATGTCCATTTTTTCATAAAATGAAGCATTAGGCCAACAGGATGTGTTTCAATTCATTGTGTCTTCAGATGACAATACAGAAAACAGTCTAGGTATAACTAATGCAATTATATTGGTTATACAGTTTTAGTGATTTAAATATAGTATATATTTAAAATTTTTATATGACCATTTTGAAATTACTCCTCCAGAAGTACACACACATCTCATAACAAATATTTTTTTTCATTGGGTTACTACTATAAGAAAGATTTGCTTGTGTGCTTTAGTCTCCATTTACAGTCTCAAATTACTTTCACAAAATAGCTCTGTTTTGTGATAAGAGTTAGACATTCTAACGACCCAGTCTGGCCACTGTATTTCTTCCACTCAATGCCAAAAAAACCCACTTTTATTGTTGTTGTTTAAGAAATGTGGAAAGTCTAGCCCACTTCTCTAATTCTTTTTCTAAGTATGTTATTGTTATAGAAGGATCTTCCCATTTTTTTTACATTGCCTATGACAAAGTTTGGTCATTCTGGCTTGTACAAAAACTAGTAAGTTCTCTAAAACAAGGAGACTTAACAAGTTCTCCAGAATCTGCTATGAGTATGAACAAAAGCAGTAGTATCTGTTGCAATCTAGACTGTTTTGTTAATGGCTATTGTAGTATGTACCTGGATTTTCTAACATTCAGGGAAAACACCAGGCAATAATATGATTTTATTAAATAAAAGTAACTTCCAAACTGCAGCAACTGAAATAAAAGTGGTTTTACGGCAGAAGAATGAAATTGTACTTTTTCATCACCCATGGGTCATTTGGACAATATATAGGATGTTATTTTCTTACTTGTTGTTTTAATCCTTACAGTATCCTTCCTTATGGAGGGATGAAGAGTTGTAATTTTTAATCTATGACAGTAACCAATGTTTTTGAGAGACAGAACCTCTCAATTTTTATTAGAATTGCCTATCACAATTTGTACAGAATCATATCCTAATGGAACACCAAACTAAAGAGGAAATTGAAGTTTATTACAGCTATTTTAAAAATAGAATCAAAATCCAGCATGGGATTGTATCTGGACAATATGTTGACTTCTTTTAGAATAAACCTAAAATAATAATAAAAATATACCACATAAAATAATTAGCAATAAAACTTCATGACTAAATTGCTGTTCTATTTCTGCGAAGGACAATATGAGCTACATAGTTTGACTTGGTGTGTAAAAATAAATATTGAAGATTTCAGTACGATTTTTACATCATACTATTAGAAATAGTACTAGAAATAAATGATACGGCTGCTTCTTTGTCAACTGGTAAACAATTTCATACTGATGAAGATGATGAACAGCAATTGCTTATGCAAACCCAAAAGTCAGTTTAAATAATCTGCATGCATAACATCAATTTAAGCTCTCAGAAGAAAGACACTTCCTGAAAATACTCTGTATTATTTTGCAGGATTGAAATACACTTAATTTTTTTGAGGGTTGCTGGTTTTTTTCCTCCACATAAAATGTTCAAGTGTAATTTTTCTGCTAAAAGGCAGGGCTACAGAGACAGGAGAACAAAAAAAAAAAAAAAGTAGAAGAAGAAAATACCATTTCTCAGAATTTTTTTATTTCATTGAATCTAGTATTTCTCTTTTGCACATTTAATCAGTATTTCTTTCCCTCAGATCATATAATTTAACTGTTTATATGTGTGGAGAGATTCTGGCACTGCTTATTACTACTCCTAATCATTGTAATGAATGTTTTGAAGTGTTGCTTTTAATTAGTAAGCCCCTGATATAATTCCATTTTTAGATGGAGGTAAACACACTGAAGTTCATAAAATATTCTAATAAATGATCCATGCAGATTAGCCCTCACTGTCTGAGTCTATAAAGACAATCAAGAAAGCTCATACAAATTAAATAAAATTACACATTTTAAGTGGATTAATTAGATTACATTAAACATTTATTGTGACTCTTTTCTTCCCAAGGAAAGTATCCTTTATTCAACTTAACTCATTTCATTTCCAGGTGAATTAGAACCCCTTTAATTTACTTCAGTTCCGATTTTGAATGTCTACACAGGGAGCTAATAGTGTTTAACTAGTCCTCCATAAATCAAACTTGTTAATTGATTTGAATTAATTTCCCTAAGCATCTCTCTGTAGATAAACCCTAAAGGGAAATATTCTGACAACTGGAGGTTGAATTCAAGATGAATAAAGGAAGGTAAAAGGGTTAATAGCTTTGTGAAGCTTTAGGTTCTTTTCTCCTATTTTGTGGAGTGCTTTCCTGCTTCTGTGTTTTTGTGTAGGACTAATGAAGAACAGACAGATCTTTTCTTCCAAAAAGAACTTATATAAGTTGATTTATTACTCAATTATGCCTCTCAATTAATCTCTCACTTAATATGTCTTAGATATTTACATAAGCAGGCAAAGCCCTCTTTTCTGGTCTGCCTTTTGAATATTTTGAGATTATATCAGCCATAGATGAAAAGTGTCCCACCAATCTTGAACATTAACAATTCTCTGTAACTATTTTTATTCATTTTTATCAAATAATTATCACCTTTACTTAACAGTATTTAACAAATTCTATGACTACTGATACATTCCATCCTTATGTTAAAAAAAAAAAAAGCTGGGGAAATTCATGACCAATATGTGAAAAAGTAGTGTTCAGGTAATCTGAGTTCCGCCAACCCAGTCACTTGATATATATGACAAGATTTCTCAAATCTGCTTCCTAGAGACTATTTGGCTCCCCAGAAATGGGATATTTAGACCTGTGTCTAAAGAATGCAGACCAAAGAAATTACTGCATTCAGTTCAAAATAGGAAAGGCTACTTTATCTGATGTGCATATCTAATAATCTATATATCTGCTGCAGAAGATCGCGCCTTTTTTTGCAATCATTGAATGAGAGTATGGCTTCATCTCTCCTGCCACACTCCAGTCCTATGCTTAAAAGGAGTGATTATGTGTTAGACTTTGAGATGAGGGAAGTTTATGAACTATGTTGTCCTTAGTTTGTTTTCATGACTATTTAATTACTTACTCATTTACTTTTTTTTATGGTGACAGGCTATAGATCAAATTATCCCTGTCACTTGCAAAACAAAATTTAAAAAGGAACAATTTAGCAATTTCTGTGTTCCCATAACTAAGATTTTTCACACAATGAAATAACATGAACTTCAGCTTCAGAGCATGGAACATGTGATAATGTTCTGCAAACTTGCTCTGAAGAATGACAGGCTGTTGGCATTTTCACATGAGAGTTAATCATTGACTCTATGCTGACTAACATCACTAGAAGTTAACAAACAACATTGTGTTACAAATGTCATTTTCTTTAAATTTCATATTAGATTTGCTCTTGGCAATGACAGTAAATGCATCAAAAAATGATTGGTCACCTATAGTTGCCCAGCAATTTCTTTTTGCTCTTTAATGCATCATGACCTCCTGTACATTGAACTAGACTTCTTTTACAGCTCATTAATTGTATCAACATTCCACTTTATTACCTGGGATAATAAATTTCATAAAGTTTGCCAATTTACACTAGTGCATTTTCAAATTTACAATTTCTGGCCAAGTTTGTAGCATTTCAGTCATTGATTCACATATGCTGAAAATTTTGTTGAATTTCTATCAGGATTTTGACAAGGTAATGGCAATGAAATAATTCTGGACACATTTCTGTAATGAATCACTGATTACTGATTGTGGACCATCTGCTACCTTGGTTGTTAGATTTATCCTCCCTTTTTTAGCTTACTGATCGTAGGTGTTACTAGCAATCCCCTTAAAACATATGGTAAACCTGACAGGAACAATTTTTCAGCAACTAATCTTATTTTTATTTCTATGCTTAGTTATTAATACATACCCCTCTACTTCTCTCAAAGCTTGTTTATGGTACTACTTGCTTCAGTATCCACTATTTCAGATGACAGAAATTCCATTTTGCAACTATTCTCACACTTACAATGAATCAAAAAATTGATATATTCTCTGCTAAAATGATCTCACATGTTAAAGTAAAATGCAGAGATTTAGATTATTCTAAACATTGCATTTTAATCTACCTTCTACTTTTTTACTTTGCTTTTCTTGTTAAAATGTTTCAAAGAAAATTCTTTTCTTCCTCAAAATAAATTTTTGATGAATGTTATCTGAAAGTCACAGTTTTTTCTGTTGAATTCCAGTATCTATATCTTCTGATAGCTTAATATGAAAAAAAATTATCATTATATTAAATTCCTTGCTTGTATGTTTCCTTTTCATCCAGTATGCAGATTATAGATTCATGGTTGTCACCTAGTATACTCTGATCTGTGGTGCTCACCACAAATCCTATCCAATACCAGGAGATAAAGGTTGGTGAGTGATCAGGTATCTTATTCACACTTTTGGTGGAATAGAGCAAAAAGTGCACAGAAACGGAACACAGCATAACTTGCCTGATATATAGGGCCTACATATAGAGCCTGATTTCTTTTTCAAGAAAGATTCAGATGAATGTTCCCAAATCTTCCTTATCATAAAAGAGTTTATTTTTAAGAACAAGGGAAATATTTGTCATCTCTCATCATTTGCTTGCATATCCTTACTGATAATCGAGACTACATGGATATTTTTGGCGTTAGATCATAGAATCGTAGAATCATTAAGGTTGGAAAAGACCTCTAAGATCATCAAGTCCAACCGTCAACTAACACCACCATGACTCCTAAACTAGGCCCTGGAGTGCCACGTCTACACCTTTTTTGAATGCCTCCAGGGTTGATGACTCCACTACCTCTCTGGGCAGCCTGTTCCAATGCCTAACCACTCTTTTGGTAAAGAAATTCTTCCTGATGTCCAGCCTAAACCTCCCCTGATGCAACTTGAGGCCATTCCCTCTCGTCCTGTCGCTAGTTTCTTGGGAGAAGAGTCCAACACCCACTTCACTACAACCTCCCTACAGGTAGTTGTAGAGAGTGAGAAGGTCTCCCCTCAGCCTCCTCTTCTCCAAACTAAACAGCCCCAGTTCCCTCAGCTGCTCCTCATAAGTCTTGTTTTCTAGACCCTTCACCAGCTTCGTTGCCCTTCTCTGGACACGCTCCAGCACCTCA
>WAAD01001357.1:38129-81415 GCA_013389945.1 Fregata magnificens
GGCTTGGCAAGCTCCTCCGCCAGCTCCCTCAGCCCTATCAGGTGGATCCCATCCAGCCCCATAGACTTGTGAGCATCCAGGTGGCGCAGCAGGTCACTGACCACTTCCTCCTGGACTGTGGGGGGTTTATTCTGCTCACGGTCCCTGTCTTCCGCCGCAGGGGGCTGAATACCCTGGGCATGACTGATCTGTCTATTAAAGACTGAGGCAAAGAAGGCATTGAGTACCTCAGCCTTTTCATCGTCCTTGGTGACAATGTTCCCCCCGGCATCCACCAGAGGATGGAGATTCTCCCTGGCTCTCTTTTTGCTGTTAATGTATTAGAAAAAATGTTTTTTTATTGTCTCTTACAGCAGTGGCCAGATTAAGCTCTAGCTGGGCTTTTGCCTTCCTAATTTCATCTCTGCACGACCTAACGAGCTCCCTGTACTCTTCTTGAGTAGCCTGCCCCTTCTTCCAACTTACTTCGTAAACTCTCCTTTTTTTCCTGAGCCCCAGCAAAATCTCCCTGTTCAGGCAGGCCGGTCATCTTCCCCGCCAGTTCATCTTACAGCACATGGGGACAGCCTGCGCCTGCGTCTTTAAGACCTCCCTCTTGCAGAGTGCCCAGCCTTCATGGACCCCTTTGCCCTTCAGGACCACCTCCCAAGGGACTCTCTCAACCAGTGTCCTGAACAGGCCAAAGTCTGCCCTCAGAAAGTCCATGGTGGTGGTTTTGCTGACCGCCCTCTTGACTTCACCAAGAATCGAGAACTCTGAAAATATTTGTGCTACCAGCAAGCTGAAAGGACACAAACCCCCATTTATGCAAGCCTGTTATGAACAAATGAAAGGTTTTAGGTATACAAGAAAGGGAAATCTCTTTCAAAAAGCCATTTATTTTTAAGTAGAGTTATCTTTGAATTAAAAATGATTAATTTAATTAACCTTCCTCTCACACCCATCAAGCAAAAAGTTATGATAGGTGCTATCCTTCACTATAAATTACACACATGATAAAACATACATGGAATTGTCTCTTTTGGGAGTGGAACTATCTCCTCAGGTTCCAGTTAAGAGCAGAATGTAAAAATAGCATAAAAGACAAGCTGCAGTAAAGTAGATGAATAACTAACAGGCATAGACCACTTCATATCTCTAGATACTTCACTCAGTAGATGAAATAGATGGAAAAAAGGGCAGAAAAATAGGATTGGACCCATATTTTGCAATTTTACACAAAACCTCCCCTGCTTTTTTTTAATACTTTGATTAATTTTAAAATTATTTGTATCTGTAAAGAAATAAAATTAAAAGCATGAAATGAAGGTAGTTTTTACACTTAATACATTTGTCTTTGTTTATTGGAAATAAATGTCACTTGGAAAATTATTTTACCTTTTTTTTTGTAACAGAAGTGTATCCATTTTTAATTCTTTAATTATAATCTTGAATTCAGTGATTCATAAAAATGTTATTATGCTACTGTCAGAAATTGCATATTTGCACCCTATTCTATAATCAATTCCATGTACCTTCAAGGCTGATATTATCCTTGCTCTGTCATCTTGGACAGTTTACCAGTTTGTTGAGGAGCAATGTATATGAATGCAGTAGTATTGACCTGCTGTAACTCAGCAGAAACAAAAGTTGGTATGGCTAAACTAAACTGAACACTCAGCTACCATATTTATAAGCATGTACGTTTTATTGTTGGGTTAAAAAATAGGAAAGAAAGAGATTCGACAAATAGATACGCTACATGCACTACCATTCACAGTGCAGAGAACAACAGTAAGTAACCGAACAGTAGAAGACTATCAAAACTTGACAAAAAGCTGGTCTGAAAAGGTAGGAGTCAATCTACTTTTATATGTCAGTTTTTAAACAAGAAGAATAAGATCCTTATAAGAATCACAGTCAGTTCAAGAGCCATTTCCACTTCCTGCCCCTTTTTATGTTAAAAGATATAGAATTCCTAAAAATCTGACATAATATTGAAATGAAAACTAAAGTAGATTTCAGTCTCTATCAATCAGCACTCTCTGAAAATCAGTACCTTTTAAAAGATGCGTGGTATTGTGTTACACAGACAGTCTTAGTCCTGCATTTTTGCAGTCAGTAGCCATTTTTCTCTACAAAATCTATCCTAGTGTGTCAACAAAGAGCAGAGAATCCAGTACTATTTTGGGAAAGAAAGAAATTACAACCATGTATTCGAGTCTTTGGGGACAAAAAAAAAAGATCATATGTGTATAATTATTTTCAGGTTCCTTTGTTTTCTTAATGCTTTTATATGAACTGAATTCATCAAGAAGACAAAATAAAATTCTAAACTTTGAAGAAATGCTGTGGGGAAAAGCAATGAAACACACAAGTTCTGTTGAATAGTTTTTTTATATTTCTATATTTTTGTCAGCTGTGATAAGAAAATAAGATATTTGATAAGAAAGAGAACTTTTATTCAGGAACTCAAAACTGTAAACTAAATAAGTCTTTAAAAACAAGGTAACAATGTGAAGCTGTTTTTTGAGTTCTGAATATATTTTCTGTATGATCTAAAAGACTCAAGCAGTTAAAAGTTTAACTGCCTACTTAATTTGTGTGGCACTTTCACTTGGAAGAGTACCAGTGTACAGAGAGAAAGCTAACCTGAAGATTCTATATTACAACCTCTTAAGAACACATTTTGCTTTTAAGTATTGTCCGTTGCACTCTGCTCTGACTTACTCTGCTGACACTCAGGAGGCAACGTTTCAATCAGTAGTCAATGGCCCTTTCTGAAAATCATGTCTATTTTTAAAATGTGTCAAATTGGGTACCTGAACCAAAGAAGAGGAGAAGTAAAGTGAAAAGAGAAGAGAAGAGAAGAGAAGAGAAGAGAAGAGAAGAGAAGAGAAGAGAAGAGAAGAGAAGAGAAGAGAAGAGAAGAGAAGAGAAGAGAAGAGAAGAGAAGAGAAGGGAAGGGAAGAGAAGAGAAGACCAAGTCTCCATGATCAGCACAGCAAATGACATGTTGTAAACTATTAGCAGAACAGTAAGACAAAATTTCATATTCTAGCCTTAGCCCTTGCTACTAAAACTCAGTATCAGCCAGTATATAGGCAAAAAAGGCTTTTATTCAATTATTTGAAAAACTTGAAAAAATTTGACAAACAATATGCATTTCATAAACCCTGCAAATGGTTATGCATCACTGTAATGAGAGTTTATTTATTCAACTTTTATCAATAACATAGGTACTGTGAGTAACTCATTTACAGTACCTTTCCTGAATTCATCTATACATAGCTCTGTTTACCAGAACAGTAAAGCAACCTGAAAAATAATTCTGGTTTTGTGCATAACTGCAAATTAATATGAACTCATCAGGATTTGTTATTTTTAAAAACATATGGAAATTATATATGTGTAGTTTGAACATATCTTTGGAAATACTGACCATATGTTAGTTTGTTATAGTTTTACATTTTCCCTTCAACACTGTTAAACATTAGAGAAATGTATTTATTGTTTTATACATTAAAATCGTAAAAATAAAAACATATGGTTCTATTCTCCTCAACATTTTTGAAATAAAATGTTGCAAAATGATGATCAAAATTATGTTCATAAATCACAGTATCACCACCATTTTGTGGAACTGACCAGTCTGGGACAGTACTCAAATTTAAAGATTACAAGGATTTTGGGGAGTATTTTGCCTATTTGTGGTGTTTTAGCTTGCAGCTGTCATTATTATATGGGAAAGCTATATTTAGCAACATGTCTCTATCTACTGTATTCCATCAAAAAAAAAAAAAGCTGAGAGAGAAAGTGTCTTGTGGGTTGTAACCATGAGCTCTTACTGGTTTACCAACACTAGTTATGAAGGACTAGAACATCGAAAATAAAAATACGTGTTTCTAAATATTTTTTATAAGTGAGATGGCGTTTATGTGTATTTTTTTATTTCTACTACATAGTTTTATTAAATACTAAACCAAAAAAACTATGTATTTCTCCCTCATTTGTGAGGGAGAAATTTGTGTTATTAGTACCCTTATCCGTCATCTTCTATGCTTCATTTATTTTGCCAACTGCACAGTCTCTCCATCCACAGTTACTGAAAGCAACTTCATGGCCCAGGGTCACAGACTGCTTGAGCGCTTTGCCCTTGCAGCATGACTGGAGAAAATGTGAAAAACCCAACCGAACATTGGCAAGAAACCTCTCTTGGCCTTATAAGTGTTTTTCATGTACTCACCACAACCCAAAACCCCGTCTAATTTGAATAAGCTTTGGTATGCCTGAAAGGTTGTCTTTCCCCCACCCACCCCAAGATTGTGTCAATCCATCTAATAAGAGACAGCCCTATTACCATTATATGTATAATTATGCAGATCTGGACGCTTCAACACCTACACATGCAAGAGTGAAAGTTGTGTTCCTTTCCCACACTTACATAATCTGCCTTCATAGATTTACCATAGTCAAGGAAATGGTAATGAAATCATGACTGAGGGTCTGAATGTTGTGCTTGAAGAGAAGCAAGGGTCAGTTTATACTAATAGTTTCTTGATCTTTATCATGTTTTTTTTTTTTTCCAAACAGGCGTTAACAACTAAAGTATTTAAATTTCCTATCAGGACTTGTTTTCCTGTATCAGGAGAGGATTAAGATGCTTTGAACCCATCTACTTAATCCATGCACAGTGAATTTGTTAGGAGGCTAAGAAAAGGGCAGAACATAAGAACACTCTATATAGTAACTGAGATTTAACTTCATTTGAAAACCTTTCTCCTTGTTGAATAGGTATATCACCTTTCTCTTCCGGTGGAGATAGTTCTTGTGTAAAATGTGAAAAGATAAATACAGCCAGGTTTAAAAGAAGGTTAAAAACAACTTCTGTGAGAAAACATGATCTCTACAATGTTACAATGTGCTAGGTATCTTTAGGTAGACTTAAATGAAAGTGTTTGGTTTGAAAAGAGTGCAATGGCCCAGCAATCGTCAAAAATTATTCTAGTTCATTTCAGTCTTACTTGTGTTATGTCTTTTCCTTTCTCAGCATCAAACTGCTTCAAAAACATTCCAAATCTAATTCAAGTCACTGGATCCAAAGGGTATAAATCTTTCACCAACTTTCAACTTCATTGAAACTACATAAGCTAATGCTAAGTAAAATGAAAAATATGAATACTATTTTCCAGTCTTTGTTTTGAATACTCTGAGCTATTAGAAATATAATTTATTCAATGAACATAAGGCGTAATTTTAAATATTTAAAATTTACAAAAAGCCATATTTTAAAGGATATTAGAGCATTTAGGTTCTTTTCCTAGATACCTCACTTATATACCTCAGGCGAGGTGGGATGAATTAGGTCAAGGACTGCATAAATGTCCTGTCAGTGAAAAGTTTCCATCAGATTTCTGTTGATATCTCATAAGGATTGTATAGGTAATAGATATAAATAACATATAAACAATTCTATAAACAACAGATAAAATTAAGATTTTTCAAGTGAGGGATTGTGACTTGTGAGCTGAAAACCTACAATATCTTACACAATATTTTTAATTTAAAAAAAAAAATTGAATGTTCAACAGTTCTTCTCTAACTGCCTTGTTGGTTGTGAATTACAAAAGAACTTAGATGCACTTGCAGACAAGAATATTTGACCAGAGGGTCTCTATCTCCCTCTGTCACTTACTTCCAGAATATCACTGACACATATACTCCAGTCTGACTAACAAATTATGTTTAGAGGAATTTGCCTGAGTGAACAGTAATGTAGGCAAAAGAGAAGTCCTAGAATGACTTATTTATATATATGCTGTTTGGGTTTTTAAAATATTTTTGAGTATATATGTGTATATATATATACACTCAACTCATAAAAAATGGTGGTATTTCATAAAAGCTAACAAAAAATATTTTCCCTCTCAGTTAACCAAGCAAATTTTTAGCAGAGTTGAAAGGCAACTTTCCATATTTTGTCATTCCCATCATTAGCATTATAAAAAAGCCTGTCACAATTAAAATACAATTAGAACAAAGGAAAAATTTATTTGTTATTGCAAGGTGTTATTAATTTTACTCTTATCATCTCAGGGATCTGCTCAAATCCTTTTCAGTTCTGTGGGCACCTTTAAACTGACTTCTGTGTGAATTAGATCAGACCTTTAATCTTTGAAAGATTAGCACTGTATTATAGCCAGATAATAGTTTTCCTTTTAAGCATCTTATACATAATAAATGAGACAAGTTTGATCAAAGCTATGTGTTTTGGCAGCTTATACAACAGTTCCTATCAGTTTCATCTCTAACTTGAGGCTGAAATCTATGCCTTAAGCCAAGCTAAAAACTTGGCAAAAATGGCAGCCTAATAAAGTAAGAAAAAAAAGTTGGATATACCCTTGGGTCATGAATAACAGACAAACACTTCTACAGTGATATCTGAATCCTCAGAACATTAGTTTTTGTTCTGTTTCTAAAAGGAGGTGGGAACTGAATACATCTACTGACTTTTAATGCCACATGCTCTTACCACCACAGAGTAAAAACCTACTGTAAATAAAGACTGAGGGCTCAATTCACTTCAGCAAGCATAGGTGCTCAGTGCCTTTTGACACTCCAGAAGGTATACAGCTGGGCTCTGGCTGCTGCTGCAGAAGCATGCAGATCTCTTGGAGGCTTGTGCCTTATCTGTTCATCCTCTACGGTCAGCTCAGAAACTCTAAAATATCTCACATAGCACTCCCTACCTGTGCTTAGGTAAGTGAATTGCTCCCTGTGTGTCATTACTATTTTTGTTTCCAGTTTCAGAAAAAGAAAGAATTGGTTTTGAAGCACTATGGAGAAAAATATTTCATCAGGTGTATAACTTGGATCAGTGGCACTAAAAGATAGAAGCATTCTGAGTGTATTTAACACATTTGAATAGTTCTGCAGAGACACCAGATTCACTGCGGTAAATTAATCTCTACTCCCATTGGGTCTCAGATCATTCCTCAAGGTTAGGTCAGCCAAAGAGTGTTTTGAAACAGTATGTTGTGGAACTCTTACATGGCTCAACTTTAAAATAGCCTAAACCAGCAGACAGGTTTTTCTTCAGTATAACCGCCACTTTAAAATTAATTTCAAACAGAAAAATCAAAATAGAATCTTCTATGAATTTACACAACATTCCTACTGAAGTAAAATGATGAGGTCTTCCCACATCCTTTCTATGTAGGACCACATTTAAAAACATGCTTTATATAATACAGAAATCTATAGAGCATTGGAAATTTATATTTGTGTTTCTTCCAAGGAAGTTAAAGAATCATATTTTTAAATATCCCAGCTATACTAATAGTAGAAGCCATTAAACATATGTTCTTGCTGAATAAAGAAGCAAATTAGACATATTTTCTTTGAGGGAACGGATCTGTAGCAGTTGTTTCATGACAGAAAAAGAAAATAAGGATTCAAAATCACTGAAGTTACTGGAAGGCTAATAAATCACAATTAGAGGCTGACTGATTGATGCTTTAGTACTTTTTGCATCAAAGGATATTTTTGGAACGTATTTGAGTTAATCATCATGATCAGCCATTGTGATACGTTGAACGGAATAATTTTAGCAAGAAATGAGTCATGTAAAGAGGAGTACTGTTAGAAAGAGAGATGTCATCTGTCTTTCTGTGTGGCCAGTCTGAGTCCTGTAGAGGGCTATAGAAAGGGGCAGATAGTACATAGAGGAATAAGCTAATAAAAATTCAAATACAAGTATTAATTCATACTATTCAAAACTGACAACAGCTATAAAAGCTTACAAAAACACATTTTAAAAAGTATGCTAAAGCTTTTTCCATAACGTTGCACTACTCAGTTCACTTGCTATTCCCTCCTGACAGGTTGGCAGTCAAGTTTTCAGCTTTTTTTGCTTCCCCTCTAGGTGCTCTTTAGCTCCTGTAGCCAGTCATCCTTGCAAAGCCTTCTGAAATATATGATCTAGTTTGATGTTTTTTTCCCAAACTCCTTCTATTTCGTCCTTCAGGGGAAAAAAATAAAAGAACCTTCTTTAATGCATTAAGAACTGTCTTAAGAGAGGCTGTTTCCCTGAATACACTGGCAGTCATCTCCTTCATGTAACTAATTAGTAAGCAATCTTTTGTCTACTAGAAGAATGAAATGTCCCTCTCTTTGATGAATGCTTAGCATTACCCAGTAAGGAGCATATCTTTCATTCTTATCTTACATTGTGATTACAATAGATTTTACATTTAAAACATGGTACAAACACCTATACAGCTTAGTTTTCTGTTGTGTGTAACTGGCTCTTGACTGAGAGTAGGTACAGCAGCAATCAATTGCTTTGGAGTTGTAACTTAAGAGGTTTCTTCAAGCTCTTTTAAATAGAACAGAACTACAATGATTTCAGAATGGATCCTAAACATTTGTGTAGGTTCAGTAAATATTTCACCACTGTCATTATCCATCTAATAAAGAAGGTATTCCCAGATTTAAAAAAAAAAAAACACCAAACAAAAAAGCCTGAAAGACAAAACACTAACTTTTTATCTTATGTTTTAAACGAAGAAGGTTGTATTAGACTTTATTCTTCCATGTAAATTTCTATTAAAATGTTTTGAGTTCACAAATTCCACTGTATGAGTTGCAGTTAACATTTAAATTTTCTTAATATAAAATTAACTTTTGATATTGTCTTTCTCTTTTCTATGTTATGTTTGGATTTTTTTTTAATGTCATTAGAATTAATGAGTAAGGCTGAAGTGTATTAATAGCAATTTTATTGTGCAAAAATTCCCACTTTAGGTAAACTTCTAATTTGTATATTATAGAAAAAAAATATACTTTACACAAGAAGGGAGAGCTGCTCAGCATACACTTTTATTAAACTCCTACGCTATTCTTTAGACTGAAACATTAGATATCACTTAGCCATGTATGAAATAGGGTTACCTGGTGCATAAACTTGACTGAATGTACAAGTGATTGCCTGACTGGACCTTAAACTGGCTGTTATCACAGATACAGCACTTTGTAATTCTTGGATTTTATGCTCCCCGGGAAGGAGCTCTGTGGTAAAGGCTATAAGTGTCCTGGTAGGCAGCAGCTTGAACATGAAGCAGCAGCATGCCCCAGCAGCAGTGAAGGTCAACAATATCCTGGGCAGTATGAACACAGTTGAGGAAAGTGATTATCTCCATTTACTCTGCACTCATTAGGACATATCTAAAATACTGCATCCAGTTTTGGGCCCCCACAACAGGAAAGGCACTGATAAACCGGAGCAGGTTCAGCAGAGGGCCCCAGGAATGCTCAGAGGGCTGGAGCACTCACAACCCGTGAGGAGAGGCTGCAGGCGCTGGGCTTATTCAGCCTGGAAAAAAGATGGCTTGGCAGGGGAGAGGGGAAGTGGGGCTCACAGCATTCCCCAACACCTACAGGGAAGTGACTGAAGAGGTGGAGCCAGGCTCTTCACAGCAGTACATAGCAGGAGGATAAAACTGAAAGAGGTTCAGAACAGAGATAAGGAGACCGTTTCCCCCAGGGGGACAGGGCTAAACAGGGGCACAGGTTCCCAGCAAGGCTGTGTGGGCTCCATCCTTGGAGATTTCCAAGCTCTGACAGGGCACAGCTCTAAACAGCCTGATCTGAACTCACAGCTGGCCCTGCCTAAGGGGGAAGCTGAACTGGAGACCTCCTGACCTCCTTTCCCACCTGTGCCTTCCTGTGATCTTATCATCTTATAACAGCACTAGCAACTAAGCAGACCAATGAAAAAAATGGGTTTTTTAAAGATGAGTAGTATTTCAAGAATGCACTCTGTCTAAATACAAGTATTATTAGACTATGAATTATATATCAGGTAGAACTGACAGAGAACCACAGATAATATGCACAAAGTAAATTCATGTTCTACACTTGAAAAGTTCCTAAGCCTTAGATTTGTCCCAAGAATCAAACCACTTCTCTATTGCTTCTTAGAGGAATCAATATCAGATGACTTTACGCTGGCAAAATTATAAACAACCAAAACAGGGTTATGTAGTAAAGACTGACAAAACTTAGGAATACACAGAACTGTATACTATTCCTGTAAGGAAATGCTGATAACAAGTTTTATCTTGTATTTTCTGTTAAATTTAAATCAGTTGTTGTCCTTTATTAAGGACACTCTAACGCCTGTTAACGCCTCCACTGGAAGGATGTCCTTGTCTATTGCAGATGTAGGTTCGATTCCAAATGGAATAATTAAGGATCAAGCTATGTACTGGCATATACCTTCTTAAATCTCTCTCCTTCAGGTTACTCTGGCAATATATTTAATCATAATACTGGATTTTAAAAAAGCAATATCTTTTAATCTCAGAATGTATTGTTTGTATAGTAAAAATAACATGAGAGTTTACTGAAAGCTCTTGACGTTCTGAAGATTTTGCTGTTTATTTTTATTGGTCAGGAAATGTTTATTGGATCAAACTTCATTATCCTCAGTGTTCTTATTCAGTTACATATATACCTCTGAGCCAAAATCAAAATCTGATAAAACTTTTACCTTATATTTGTAATGCTTTTTATATTTTTTGTTATGAATTTTCATAAAATTCATAAAATTTTCAATAACTTAGATTTCAAAGTTAAATATTCCACATTCCAACACCATTTTTAAACAACATTACTGGAAAGGCACATTTACATTTGCATCATTTCTCAGTTAAGTCCATACAAATTTTGCAGCTGTCCTCAGTGTGAACAGTTTCTCAACAAAAATATAATCACACGTTATAGACCTCAAGTGAAGTCAAGTTCTACACTTAAAAACTTCCTAAGGATTACACTAATACTTGCTAAAACAAACAAAAAAATACAGAAAAACGTTCTTAAAATAAGAAGTGTTCTGCTTTTTATGTGTATTTCATATATTTTTTGTACCTTTAAATTTCCAATGAGATTTTGAAGCTTCTGTAGAACTGAAAGCGAATAGCTAGACATTTGAATGGTATGTTAATCTGCTGACCCTCAAATTTATTTTGCATAATAAGTAAATCACTCTCTCTAATCAAAAGTACTTTCTTGCTGAGCAACCTTATTGGTGAATTTCAGTTCCCTACTGACAATCCTTTATAATAAGAAGGGATTATTAAATTTTGATTAGCATCAGATTATATTCATTTTATCCACAAACTGACGTCTCTGCTAATTGAGGATAAATGGACTAGTCTGATACCTCCCCAAAACATAGAACATATTAAAAGTCTCAGCACAAGCCAAAAGCTTAATTAATATTCATTGTGTTTCCTGGAAGCTACTGGTTGCCTAAACCGGAGTCTTGCAGATAAAGTTGAAACTGCAGACTCTACAATATCACTATTTGGCACATTTTGTTTGAATTATTAAATAGAAGTGATATATCTAAAGTTATTAGCAAAATGTTAATGTAATGACTTTAGTCATTACAAACCTTCTTGTGATAAACTATGCTCCTGTGCAGTCATTAAAGAACACCAGCCAAATGCTGATTTCCTGGTCAGGAAAATTTCACACACACTTGAAAAATGGAACAGAGTAAGGAGTACAGAACTGGGCCTCTTTCCTGGTAGTAATGATTAGGATGGGTAAAAAAACGGATGTGCTGGTTTTCACTGGGATAGAGTTAATTTTCTTCATAGTAGCTAGTATGGAGCGATGTTTTGGATTTGTGCTGAAAACAGTGTTGATAATACAGAAATGTTTTTGTTATTGCTGAGCAGTGCTTACACAGAGCCAAGGCCTTTTCCACTTCTCACACCACCCCACCAGCGAGTAGGCTGGGGGTGCACGAGAAGTCGGGAGGAGACACGGCTGGGACAGCTGACCCCAACTGACCAAAGGGATATTCCATACCATATAATGTCATGCTCAGCATATAAAGCTGGGGGAAGAAGGAGGAAGGGGGAGACGTTCAGAGTGATGGCATTTGTCTTCTCAAGTAACCACTACCCGTGATGGAGCCCTGCTTTCCTGGAGATGGCTGAACAGCTGCCTGCCGATGGGAAGTGGTGAATGAATTCCTTGTTTTGCTTTGCTTGTGTGCAAGGCTTTTGCTTTACCTATTAAACTGTCTTTGTCTCAACCCACGAGTTTTCTCACTTTTACTCTTCTGATTCTCTCCCCCATCCCACCGGGGGGGAATGAGTGAGTGGCTGCGGAGGCCTTAGTTGCCAGCTGGGGTTAAACCATGACAATGGATATCTTTCTTACCTTGATTACTTTCATCAAGCCTGGGCAGAAACCTTAAGGCAATAATTATTGCAGAGGACATTTTTTTTTTTCTGTGAAGCCACTTGCCCCAATGCTTCGTTGTCATGTTCTAAAACGGCTATATTTTGATGTGAAATATTGTTATTCCAAAAGGTTTCAATTACCTAAAATGCAATGTCCTTCTTTAAAATCTTTTATACCTCACAGTTTAATAATCAGCTGCTTAGGTATTTCTCAGTTTAGATAAGGAATCCAGGAACTGCAGCTTTTAGATAATGACTACAAAAATGAAGCTGAAAGAAGATCTCTTTCTTTTCAAGGATACACAAATGGATAATCTCCAATACCCTTTTTTTGTTAAGAATAGGGCAGATCACATCAAATGCACAACACTAACACTTTCTCATCTAACTGCAACTGTCACAAAGATAATATTGATTTAGACAAAGGAGAAAGAGGTTGAAGAAAGTCTATGCCAAATTAAACACCAGTTTATTGTGTCACTGATTATGAATACAAGTATATTACTGGATTTATTTGACCAGCTAATCTCTGGAATATGCATTTCTTAACTAATTATTTTTTGTTTGCATTAAGAATTAAATTAGAATGGAGTCCAATTGAAATATAATTAGCAATTCAAATCAGATTCAAATTTGTGAAAGGTACCCTGAATTTGAACTGTAAATGATTCTCAGGCATAGCAGGAATTTTAAGGCTTTGGAATTTTATAACATCTTCCTTTTTATATGCTAGACTCATCCATATTTTACATCCAATATTTTACAGTAACAAGTTTCGTACCAATCAAACAATATGATATCAAATGAGTTGGAAATCTCTGTTACCATTTTCTGTGCTGATTTGACTGTTACAGTATAAAATGATTGGCAACAAATTAATTAAAATTAATGGCAATTAATTTTAAAATCATAATAATACATTTTAAATTGACGAGGTTTATTGTAAGTCCTTCATTGCGTGTTGTGGTAAATATTAGCACAAAAGTTCTTACTGTTCCACAAACTCAGAAATCCACTTACACTATCATTATGACTTTCATTTCATTAATATTATTTTCACCTGTTTTTATACTTCGTGACATTTTGCTTCAGATTTTTCCCCTGGGAATTTTGTTAAGCGTGGCTTGACTGAGAAAATAGAAGGAAAAAGGAACGCATATTCATAGGTGTCATAACTTAATGTGCTGAAGTCAGTATTCTGTTCAGACTGTGGCTGTCACAGTTTACTGCTACTGTCTTTGCCTCTAGTTTTCTTTTAACAAATATTGAAGAGGAAGATGTCTTTTCTCACTGAAAAATATATGCTAATATCATTAATATTGTTATTGTAAGTCACTGAAAAGCTCTAGTTCTTAAATTTTAAGAACGTAGGTTGTTCTGCCATTATGGGAAACACTCGGAACCTACCAGGATCTGTCCCATTGCTGTTTTTATAGAGATATAAGAGAATAAAATTTTAATATTGTCAACATTTGCTAGGATTCTCAGTTTAGAACGGAGAATTGTTGGAACATGAGCAGAATGAAATGAAGGATTCCAGCTGCAAAGTTTCCTTATTAAACTACTCCTTTTTTGTTGGAAGTGGACAGAACTCGTACACACATAAATAAGCTGTCACACATGCTCAAGTTGTATATTGTTCAGCTATGTGCATATAGGACCAAGCATACGGAAGAACAATAGTGTTATAAAAACACCCTGCATTTATTTGATACAGCTGGCTCTACATAATGTTCCTGTAGCACACAAAACTGTAGCATCTGGCCTTTTGCTGTCCTTCTTTGAAGTATTATTCAGATGTAATTGTGAATCAAATTTGTAACAATGTAGATGTGACCTGCCTGTCCTGACATAAGCAATGGGCCAAATGAACAAACTCAGTAATGCTTTCAGAAGAATTTAAACTTCCTGTTTTTCCCATAATGATACTCATTTGGGAAGAAAGCAGAAGAGAATTGGTATTACCTTCAACCTGGGCATTTCAGCAAACAACTGCTGAAGTTATAATTGTTTGAATCCCTGCAAAAAATGTTATTATGATTAAAAGAGGACAGGAGCAATTTTGTCCAAGTTCTAACATCTTTTCTGTAGCTCTGTCCTCTCTAAAGAGGTCTGCACAATCTGCTTCCAGTATTATCTAAATAATAATCATTAAGGAGTCTATCAATGCAGTCATTGTTTTCTGTTAACTAAAGAAGATTACAGTGCCCACTAATACAGTCTCAAAATTACTGAAACTCTTGTGAACACCAGTAGCTTAATTTTGATCTGTGGTACTCGGCAAACCTATCATTAAACACAACTGCTTGTGAAAACATGCACTTTAATGCCTTTATTGGTATTCACTAATTCAAAAAGTAACAATTTTGAGTATCGGTATGAGAACATATCACAAAAACACATTCTCTAGTATCTACAGTTATAATGAGCTTGGTTGTAAACATACAGTCAGATAAAATGGGATTATTCCTGCTATAGATGGTTATAGATTATTCATGTTAGAAGGGATGTCAAGGCCTTTTTCAAGAATAAAACAGAGTCTTTCTTGATGAAGACCTCTTTACATAAGTTTATTGAATGCAAAGAAAACACTGAGAAAAAAAAGAAAACAGAGCAAAATACACCTTTGTTCTGAAATTTTGTTGAAATGTTTCAGAAGCAACTACAACTTAGAATATATTCCATTATTTCTTTTTCTGATAAAACACACACAAGCACACAATCAAGTCTGTGTTTCAAATATGACAACAGTTCAACTTACCAGATATATTTGTTGAGTTGTTAGCTTATAATACATTTGGGGAGACAGACACTGAAATATCATTAAAAGTCCAATCCTTCTCCAGATCAAAATCAGTCTACAAAGAGATTTAAATTTGCTGGGTTTTAGCAGTGTTTAACATTTTAGCACTCTGATTGCAAGTTAGAATCTAGAATCCCAAATCAGGCACCTGAATTGCAGATGCATTCATACAGCTGAGCCCCTTCAGGTAGGACTCACAGCAGGGACATGCTAATTCTTCTCCTCAGAAATCCCACCATTTTCCAGATGTCAGACATACAAGATAGCAGAGATCCAAGCCCCAAATCTTTTTCTCAATGTGAGCAATAAAGTTTTCTCTTCCTTAAACTCCAAATGGCCTGCTTATTTAAAAATATGGAGGAAGGAGAAAAGTAAGTGCTGATAATAGTAGTAGTAATACTGTCACCGTTATTACACATCTATGAGACTTTGTCCTAAGCTGAAAGCAGCAGCTTCTGGCATCGCCTGTTGGGATATGTAAGTGAAAACATGACTGGTTCATTTGGCAATAGACAAATGAGGAAAACCTCAGCCCTGAAAGGCTCTTACCACCTAAGCGCAGAACTATATATCTAGGTGATATTTGGTGGGGGCTTGCCCTCTCAGATTTAAATATTTGCATTCCAGGGCTAATTGCAGGAGGTTATACAATTGTGTGGTAGTACTGGAGTTCTAGTTAGAGCCAGTCCACTGTGTTTCTAAAGGCAGATATAAATTTAGAGGTGGTAAGAGTTGTTGGGGTCACAGACATGCCACAAAGCCTGTGAAAAAGTGGGTGGGTGTGGAGACTACTAGATTTTCCAGGGGTGAATTCAGTGTGGACCTGAGGATAGGGTAAGGAGAGGATGTGAAATACTGCCTCTATATTGAGCGGACCTTTCCCTACTGCTCAGCCTGTTTTGCGTGCAAACCCATTTCCAAAGGTACTTCTCGTGCTTCTTTTAGGAAAACCAAACCCACTTACCACTCTTTCACAAAAGGTCCTTACCTTTATCCTCCTCAGTAAGGAGAGATGTAGCTGGACCTGCCCTGTCACAAAGGTGAGCAGGGCAGTGCCTGATCACCTGGAAGACACCAGGAGAGCCATGGGCTCACTGTTTCTGCTGCCAGGGTCAGGGTGGATAAGGAGAGCATTGCTAGAAGTAGAGCTAGATCTAGAGAGTCATCTGGAAGTAGAACAACAGAAAAGCAACACCTGCTGTATTACATATTTCTTTTTCTTTTCTGGCGTTCTTCATCCCACTTTCCCCAAGCAGCATTGGAGTCAGGGTTCAACTAGCTAGTGCTGCAGTCAAGTTTAACAACCAGCCCTCGAGGGCTGGTAACCAGACCAGTCAAACACAATTAGCAAAACCTTAAACTAATTCTCTTTTATGATAATAAAACAATATGTATATATGTAGTAGTACAATACAGGACAGTTCTGTATGGCTCTGGTCAGTTCCCATATTAGTTCTGATGTCTCTATTAGTTCTTACTGTTCCGATTAGTTCAGTTTACCTGATTTTGAATCATGGTGCTAGCACAACGAGCTGCTTCTGGTATATATACACATTAAAGCAAGCTCTCCTATGCTATCAGATGTGAGCAGCTTCATTAGACTGTCACACAATTCTATACCAGTAATTGGTCATTTGTGTGAATAGCCCTGGAGATGCTGTTATCATTCTGTTCCTGTATTTTCTATGCCTCTGCTATCTTTTAATGTCAAAGTTCTGTGCTACAGCTTTGTGACTATTCACTTTTACACATATTCTTACTGTAATGTCATTGATATCTCCCTTTACGTATTAATAGTGTTTAGAAGGATACACATGCGCGCGCACGCACACACACACACATATGTATATGAAATACCTTCTTAGCTATTTATTATTAATATTGAATTATAGCAATGTTATTGGTATGAAATAGAATTTAGTTCTTTTCAGTTATAACACTAGCAGCACATGCTGCTTTAATGGCCATATCCAATGTCATCCTTCACAGACAAAAGTAGTAGTCCCTCACCCCTGGTTTTATTCAATACAAAATCACTGACTGCTGGACTGAAGCCTGCAGTCAACCCTGCAATAGTAATGCAAGATCCTCCTACTTATTCTTGGATAAATCTCATTTCTTATTTGCAACATAGTCTACCATAAAATAACCAGAACTGGACAATTCACTTAAAGCTGTGATAAGTTTGGTTTTGTGTTCAAAATGGAAAAAATACCTGTAAATATTTTTATAAAATGGTCATTGTAAATTCTCTCCAGTTTCTCTAACAATTCTGTGCATCTAGCACATCTTGTAAAAAATCGTTGCTGTGCTGGTTATTTTTAATTGAAAAAAAAAATACAAAACAGATCCCATATCTTTTACTGTTCCTTGATTGGATAGAATTTTTGGTAAATATACATGCACAATGGATAATCTGTTTGTTTGTTTGTTTTCTTATTCCTGTCCTTATTATAAGCACCACTGGAATTGATCCATTTGAAACATTTATTACTCTTTCTCCATGTTCCTACTTATTAAGGCAGTTTTCCATTTTAGAAAGTGATTTAATTTTCTCTATTTTAACAAGATGACTAAAAAATAGCAGAAGATGGAAAACACATTACTAAAGATGGGGTGTGTGTGATGGAGAGAAAGAGAAAAAATAAGTTTTGCTTATAAACAAAAGCCTAACTGCCCCTGGCAGACACACTTTAAAAAGTGGAGTAGCTGCACACTAAAAAAAAAAAAATGAGCAATCAAACATGAGAGATCAAGAGACTGGTGCTAAGATAGCCATCAGACTTCAGGTCACACCTTTGTTTCCTTGTCATGGGCAGTTGTTAAGATGCAATGTAATTTTAGGTGGCTCTGCCTGCTTTCTTTTTGGGGCTTCCTGGGTTAAGTTAGCTGATCCTAAATGGTTTTTTTTGACAGTAGCTCTTAAACAGAGGTTGTAATCTATAGCCTTACAGTTGTCTTCAGGAGCTTTTGCATTAGGGAAATCCTTGTTCTGATGAACTTCAAAAGGAAAAGCTGAAAAGCTTTAAATGCCACTGACCAAATCAATGGTCTGGTTGATGACTATCAATGGCTTTCCAGTACAGATTGATTTGTTTGAAGCTTTCAAAATTCTCCAGAAGAGAAAAAGCAAGTCATACAAAGACCAAAGTAGGACAAAATGTTTGCTTCTTTTGTTTCAATATGTTTACAGGAAAACTGTTTTGCTTTAACTATAAATGTGTTTTTCTGTTTCCGTTAGTTAGAAGAGGGAACTTTTTTAAAAAAAAGCACATTCTTCAGTAACATCTTTGCTAGACCATCCATTGGGTTCCAGTTATATATATACAGCAGCTGTGGAGAGGAGCCTATGCAGAGGATCAAATCCTCTGGCAGGACCTGTGACCCTTGGGGGACCCATGCTGGAGCAGTTTATTCCTGAAGGACTGCACCCCGTGGAAAGGACCCACGCTGGAGCAGTTTGTGAAGAACTGCAGCCCATGGGAAGGACTCATGTTGGAGAAGCTCGTGGAGAACTGTCTCCCATGGGAGGGACCCCACAGTGGAGCAGGGAAAGAGCGTGAGGAGAAAGGAGTGGCAGAGACAAATTGTTATGAACTGACCACAATCCCATTCCCCATCCTCCTGCACTGCTCAGGGGTAGGAGGTAGAAGAGTTAGGAACAAAGGAGTCAAGTTGAGCCTGAGAAGAAGGAGGGGAAAGGGGAAAGGTGTTTTTAGTTTTGTCTTTGTTTGTTACTATCCTACTCTATTTTTAATTGGCAATAAATTAAATTAATATTCTTCAAGTCAAGGCTGTTTTGCCTGTGACGGTACTTAGCAAGCTATCTCCCTGTCCTTATCTTGACCCATGAACTTTTCCACCTTATTTTTTCTCCAAAGAAGAGGTGAAAGGGAAGGATCAAATTAGATGGGGTGCAACAAGTCTGGGAAAGTGGAAAGGAAATGGGAGGATAAAAGGGGCTGGAATCATTTCAACAAGCTGTGGTCAATACACTTGTCTGGCTACAGCTGTTGCCTCATCAACACTGTTGTTCTGCCTTCTTGTTAAACTTCCCTAGCTCTTGCTGTGTCATCTTACTTTATGCCCTCTGTGTTTGGGTGGGTGCACGATTCACAACTGAAGATGGACTCGCCAGTGAGTAGGAGGAGACCCACATGCACATAGATCAAATTCTCATCCTAGGACTGATGCAAAGACTGAGCCTAGGATCTGATGATGGGTATTAGGCATTCTAGAGCCCATGCTAATATCAAAAGATGTGCAAATGTGGGTGTGCCTGTGGGTCAAGAGGGACCACGCATGTGTCAGGAGTGAACCTCCATCCCGATCAGGTGAGAACAGGGGTGGGATTAGGCCTCTCATGCTCATTTCTGTGGGAGTGTTGTTGGTGCTTACCTGGGTGCAAGTAAAGGCATTGTACCCTGTTGTGCTGATCAGCGTGTCTGGCCATCTCTGTATGCATGTATGTGTGCACACAGGCACCTGCGTCTTTGGAGCTCAGCCTCGCTGCTGGCTCAGTCAAAGGTCCACAGGATACAGCTTCCCTTAAGACTTTGACTAAAGACCTGCTATCTATTACAATGACAAACAACCAAAACTGAGTTTTCTCAGTAGCATAACTTCACTGTGAAATTCATTGGCTAGGCACTGTTGTATAGACCGTTGGTTTTAAAAATAAAGTCTTAGTCTAAAGACCATGTTATTGTCCTCTGAACTATTGTTTCATCAAGATGTCAATGTTAGACTTTTTCAAGAGGTTGATTTTGGTGTTCCCATCCCTACAAATCACTGAAGCTACCAGTTATATTAGTCCTATGCAGTGTGATTGGGCTTTTTATACTTAAGGAACTCAAAACTCTATGGACAGCTGCCAGAAGTTAAACCAATCCTATTGAACAGAGCAAAACAAATTTATAGTTTAAAATGCTCTACAATAACTTTAGTTTAACAACAAAATATCTAAGTGAAAGAACAAAAAAATCCAGCTAACATTTTAGGAATTTAAATATTAAAATTCATTTGAAATGACAAGTATAGGCTCCTCTGAAAACCTATGATTGTGAGAATCCTGTGACAGAGCCAGAAAAGGGTTTTTTTGACATAAACTGACAGCTTCTGATTAATGCTAGTACACCAAATAGTTATGCTTTTCCAAATAGTTACTGAGGAGTAAGATCTTTGGCATATGTGTGAAACAAGTTCTGGGGTGAATAAAAGACAAACTAGAAGTTGTTCATTAATTTAATGCTAACATTAGTCACAAAACATACACAACCTGTATTAATTTAAGTTACCAGATAGACGCTCCAGCAGCTTCTTCAGAGGTGGTACTGTGAGAGCTCTTGACAACCCTAAACTCCTGCTCAACATGCACGCAACAGAGCAAACCTCACCTTGCATCTCTTTGATGTGTTCTCCTATGCTGTCCTTCTTACCGGTGGAATAGAGTTTGGCCTCAACCGGCCAGACCTGGCTTGCAGCAACTCAGTTTCCTTGCTGCTACGCAGGCGCTTTGAAGCAAATAAAAGCAGCTAGACTGGTTGTGACTGGTTTGCAGTTCTTTTTCATCTTTTTGGACTATTCTGATTTTTAACAGTCATATCATGAATGTTTAATCCTTTGTCTGTACTATCACTGAAATTCAGGTAAGCAAAGTCCAGCAGTATGACAACAGTTACCTTTTCAAAGATACTTAACCATCAAGGAGTAGAGGGGGAAGCAGGGACTCCTGAAGATGCAGCACTGCATGAGACAGTGCAGCATGGGCCATGTGCTCCAAAAGGTCCTAAGGATCAGGCAGCTAAACAGTTTTCCTACATCCTAGGAATATAACCAGTTTCCCAAACGTAGAAGAATAAGTTTTAATGCTAAGTCTTGCGTACTTTTCAGATTCCTTCCTTAAAGAAAACTATCATTAAATATAAAACATCTCTTTAAAAACCCCACAGATGTACATTTACCTTAAAATGCTAACAAACACATGTTTTCAAATCAAATGGTCAGATTTTTTTAAATGGTGAAATTTCGTTCTTAAAAGTTATGTAACGCTAATGACCACCTTGCTTTTTGCCCAACAAGTTTTGTGCTGCAAGATGTTTGTAGAGAAAATTTTCTTTTTTCTCTCACTTTTTTCCTCTCTAAAATGTCATTTGCATATTATTTCAAATACCTCACTCTAGTCATTTTGTCAGTTTTGTAACTGCTTCTGTCCATTTTATAATTTCACACATGATATTTTCAATTACCTTTAAGTGGCCAGTGGCAGTTATTTAGAGCGTTTTTCCCTTCAAAATATTTCCATGGAAACTAGAATTAAATATTCATTAAAATGGGGGAGTCCTTTTGTTCCTGTAAAATAGCTCTTGCACAGCACTGAAGTTGCTGGAATTTACAATTACGTGTAGGAATCTAGAATCTATGCGTGTGTGCATGCATATGCCTGTGTGTATACATATATGAGTTGTGAAGGTGATAACCTTAAAACTCTCAAGGTCAGGGTTTAGATAATGACTAGTTCTATACACAGACTGACATAGCTGCTCCAGTCCTTCTGAAGATTAAAGCATCAATGTACTCAAGAAATTTGTGTATTGCAATACCATATAAACCTCTGTTCATTTGTCCAGTGCAATCTTCTACAACAGCCCTGAAGAACAATGAACATAGGTGCTTGCATAAAAAAAGACAAGAATTAAACATCAAATGTACAGTAGAACAAAAACCATGTAGTAAAACAGCAAAGGATACTCTCTCTCTTACATAAAACTCTCAGTATGTTGGAAAGAAAAATCCACAGCTGTGAAAACATAATTTCACATTACAGAGTAAAATGTTGAAAGATCATAAAAAAGGCAAACAGTAAAACAGTAGGATTATCTGAAGGTTTCCATTTAAAAGTGTTTTTAAAGGGAAAATTAGGTTTCCCACAACTACACTTTTTCACAGGAGCATTTCACTATGAATATGCATTTAACTCAAAGCAAAAAAAAATTTACTTGAGGAACAAGAGATGTAAACCAGAATAATATGTCAATTCACTTTGTTCTGTGACCATCAGAGTTGCCTCGCTGCCTTGTGAGAAATGTAGTTTTGATACCTCATGCTGTTGTCCTCTGCTTATGATAAGGCTGTGCTCTTGTATCAGATATTGGATGTAAGATCAGTAAGACTTCTGTGTTTAAAGAATATGTTTTCTAAATGTACCACCTGTTAAAAGTGTTGGTTGATGATACAATAAATTTCCACAGTGCATTTTCTAATAGTCCAAAAATCTAAATCGTTTCAAATAGTTAGCACTGATATAATTTTATGTTTAAATGACAAAGTTTTTATGGTGTTCAGAAAAGATTGCACACATAGCTAATTAAGTTAATGAATAGACTCACCTAATTTAGTGAAATTAATCATAGGAATAAAGTTAGGTGTTTGCTTATGAATTTGCAACATCTCCAGTTTCAATACACTGGGAGGACTGAGGGTTCCCTAATGTGCTTTGTGTACTTCAAACACAATATTCTGTCATTAAAAGCAAAAAAATTAAATCCCACAAGGCATTTACCAATAATTTGTAACCAGTGTTTTATTTTACCCAGATTGCAGAAGTACTTTTTTTTTGTTTATTTGTTTGTTTTCGCTAGAAAACATCAGACTTCCTCAAATCTTTAAATTTAAAACAAGTATGGAAAGAAATTATGTAAAGATATAATCCAAATGTTTTCAGGTTCTCAAGGAGAAGTATCTCCACCTTTAAAATGAAAAGAAAATAAAGTCAATGTTTTTCTTTTCATAGGTCAAAAATATCTTTTATTTGCACAACAATCTTACCTCGAACTGCAACAAATCAGGTACTCTGATTTCAGAAGATATTATGCCTCCTCGTTGACTGATGTATCAGTAGAGATTTTATTTAGAACTCAACCAGATATATTTCTGGTTTTGCAAAATACAAAGTAAGTTTTGTACGGAAGGAAATGTATTTAAATTACAAACAGATGAAGATGATACAAATATAAAGATGAAGATTGATACATAGACAACACTACAAAATAGCCCATTATCTTGGTTATTGTTATCTGGCACAAAACAGGAAATTTTTTTAATGTAATGTCCTGTATTTAGTACTACCAATTCCTATTACAGAAAATACTACATTTCAACATTATTTCTCTTTTTTAATCCTGTTTCTATGGTAACTACTATAGCTGAAGTTTGCTAAAACGTTTTACAAGCATTGTTCCATTTGTTATTATAATCAGATACATGTCACAATATAAAGTTATTGACCCAAGAAAAAAACCTGAAACCTTGGTTCTATATCTAGTTATATAAAAATTCAGATGAGATTAAGAGGTGAACTTTTACCTAACTTAAATTTCTGTAAAATTTGCAAAGGTAGGAAGACCTTTCAAATTGCCAAAATCTGCCGTAACACCTTCTTACCTAAAAGAAAATATTAAGAATGAACTTGGCCAATAAAGGAAAAGAGTTTTGTTTCACTCAGGAATCTGTGATATTCGATAGACCCTTAACAGTGAGACATAGAACATAAATGCTGGCAAACTAAAATGAAGCTATATTATTTAAGTGGATCATTGCATTAGTATACTTAATAAGCACATCAATTTAATTTGAAAATTTCATGCATCATGCATAATCTGACATTTCTTCTTCCCAAGCACTTATTTCAACTCATGGCATCACTGTAGGATCAAATAGTTTGCACAGACAGGAAGTTTCAAAGTTGTTTCACAAAAATAAATGTACATCTTAGCAGATGCAATTATGCCAGCAGGTTATATCTACATCTGGACTACAGGTAGATTGAAGCTGCCACTTTCAAACTAAACCCTAGCACTTATTTATTTGCTTATTTGGTTGATTGGGTTTGCATTTTTTTAGTTGTAATATTTTAGCTTTAGCATTGTGTTAAAGGTCTGGGTTGTTTTTTTTTTTTTTTCTTTATCCATTTAATTTGTCAATATCTTTAAAAAATTGTCAATATGATAATTTGCAGTTTCTCCAGATAAGTGTGACTTCAGGCACTTTGTAATGGTTTAGAGTATATGGTCACAGTTGTGTCGTCCATCCACAGGAAACACGTTATAAGTTCTGAATCATAGAAATTAAGTAAATGCTTAGAAATCATAAAGCATAGACCATTTAATGTGCAGAAACACACCTGAACTCTTTTCCCTGCTGGCAAATGAAAGACATTTGATCTCAGAGAAACCTCACACTAATTTATAGAAGGTTGACGATACAGTTTGCCCACTATACATTATGATTTTTTTGCTGAGAATATCTGTGGGCTCAATTGGGGTATGCCCTTATTTACTTGTCTACAAATAGACAGGTCCAAACAAATTCTCATTCCCTAGACAAATATCAGTTACAGATGATTTTATTTATATTAAAAAGCAAACAAAAAAACCCCCAGCATATTAGCTCATTGAGATTAAAAATAGACAGTAAGCAATAAGCTCAGGCTTATTGTGTTTTGAATGTCTATTTCAAAATTTTAAATCTAGGAATATCAGGACTGGAAGAGCTGGACTTGTCCTCTATGAAGTGTAAATCCTAACACCTAGCTGATTAATAAAAAAGCATATCTATAGAAGTAAACAAACAATATTTATAAACAAAATCAAGGCAAATAAAATTGGCAAAGCACTGACATTTCTTGACTTTCAGGAGTTGCACAAAGGATTTAGTTATATCACCCTTTCCTTGAAAATAACCACCAGTTTATCATTCAGCAGTGCACATCATGTTTCTCAGTTTCCCTGTCATTATTTTCCAACTCCGACTTCCTTTACACTATTTCCTCCTCATTTTTATTCATACAGTTTTCTCCATTGCTAAATGATAAGAGGTGAGATTTTTCTCTCACTTTAAACTTGGGAATCCATCTGGGAGGCTACTGTATTCTTTCCTACCATCTTTACTAATCTAAAGATTTCTCATTTAAAGAAAAATTCAGGGGAAAAAAGGATGTTCCTCTGAGGCACTTTTTTGGTAAGATTTCTTTAACGTCATGTTAAGTGTAAACAAACCCTGTTCAGAATTTGGGTTTGAATATCAAATATCATTAATATTATCAGATAGCTGAGATATTAGGAGGCTATACACCCCATTTAATTCTTATGTAAATATCTGTTCATTCAAGATGCACTGCTCTATTAAAAATGTAATTACAAATTATTCATCCTTAAGCCTTTTTGTTAAAATCAAGAACGAAGAGTATTTTTGTGCATTAGTTCATAAACACTTAATACCACTAGCTGTTAAGCCTGTTGGAGTCCATCCGGTCCTGTACATAGGAAAGCATTCATTTAAAAGGACATGACTTGATGTTCCCTCCCAGGAAGTTCAAATCCTCAGGCACCCTTTTCATCTCTCTTTGCAACTGTGAGAAGACAGACTATTCAGTATTTAAAGATCAGGATCGGTGATAGTGCTTCTGAATGTTAATCCTCTGCTCCAAAAGCAACTCCCACCATGGCAGGGATTTTATCTGTGACATGGAGAGTTACTGAGCTTGTTCTGATGTTGATCATAAAAAGGACACCTTGTGCATTATAGTTTGTTGATGGTTTATAGGAAAAAAATGTACATATGATAATTTCCAATTACCATGATGTAAAAGGAAAATTAAAATATTTTCATTTAATAAAAAGTCAGCTTATTTTTCCCTCTAGAACAATAACAGCTAGAAATGGGTATATATAATTAGGATGAAGAAATTCAAGTTAGGCAAAGAAATATTTTAAAAGTATACCATCAGAAATGACACAACAGCAAGGAATAGCTAGCTGTAACAGCAAGAAATAACAACGAACACTTTAAAATAATGATCAGAGTTAATTAATGCTGAATGAGAATCCTCCAGAAATACTCATGACATTCACAATAATACTAAATGAGTTCATCATTGCTTTTATGAAACCAACATTAAGCCAGTGAATTAGGAGTAAAAGCAATTATGTGCAGTATGATATTTCTGTTCCTCATTTTGTATCTATTTTGTCTTCCCACAACTTCAGTCCTCCAAACAAATTCATGAGTAAATGAGTACATGAGTACACATTATTCTTGTGCATAATTCCATAGAGTCAAATTTATGGAAATTCAAGAAGATTGTATTAGTGATGAGCCATTTGCAAATCAATTCTGTGGTCTTATTCTTTACCTTGTATATATTTGTAGTTCTTGCTACAAAAAAGAACGAGACATCTAAACTTGAAATTCCCTTCCTTGCAGATGGAAATGGTGCATGACTAATTTGCAGTAAGATAGAATTAATATAGGTAGACTGAGTCAGATTAGGCAACAAGTCTGTCAGAAAAGCTGTGGGAATCATTGTTCTTCCCTGGTGATTGTGTAGTTTGTCTTCTGATGTCCCTTCCACCTTAAGAAACTTGATGTTGTACAAATGTAAATCCAAACCAAACTACCTGATCCTTAGGACCTAGAGAGATAGAAATATATGGTTGTAGACAGGAAAAAGACAGAGTTCAGTAAGAAATACTTCAGTGAGGATCATAAACCATTGAAGAAAAGGGGCAAAGATGCCAGGTACCTGGCACACGGCTCTATCACTGCCCTCCTCAGCAGGACAGGGGGGGAAGAAAATAAGATGGAAAAAACTTCATGGGTCGAGATAAAGGCAGTTTAGTAAAGCAAAAGCAAAGGCCACACATGGTTGCTCTGGAAGACAAATGCCTTAATGACGAATGCCCCCCTTCCCTCTCCTCCTTTCTCTTAGCTTTTATTGCTGAGCACAACATCATATGGTATGCAATATCTCTTGGGTCAGCTTGGGTCAGCTGTCCTGGCTATGTCCCTTCCCAACCTTTTGCCCACCCCCAGCCTACTGGCCTTTGGGGCTGAGGGGGTTGTTGGAGAGACAGCCTTGATGCTGTGGGAGCACTGCTCAGCAGTAGCCCAAACACTGCTCTGTCGACACCTTTCTAGCTACCAGTACAAAACACAGCATTATGAGGGCTGCTGTGGGGAAAGCTAACTCCGTCCCAGCCAGACCCAATGGAATCTCCACCTCTAGTTCTTCAAGAACTTAAGATTCTCTTAGGCTTTTTCACTGTAATGTTAGAAAGTTCTAACTACAAGGTTCTTACCAAGCTGGTTTTTATACAGTAAATTAAATAAAATTAAACAAATTCCTGTGCAGGTATATGTATAATCCAGCTATGTAGAAAGCTTTGCAAAACACCCCTTAATGCTAAATTATTTATTGTGGTCTTTAATGATCTACTTGTTAGAATTATTTTGAATATCTTAGTGTAACTATTTGCTTTCCATCCTACTAGGTCTGTTGCTGTTTCTGTAAGGAATCTAGATTTTGAGGGGTTTCTGGCTGAGGTAAGAATGAAGAAGTCCTTGTTGAAATAATTATCAATTCACTGACACTTCACTTTTGAATGACAAGAAGTTTATAACTAATTAAATTTATTTTCTTTTAGAAGAAATATCAGATTTCAAGGAACAGACGTTTCAAATATTCACACTTGGTTCCAGAGTATGTTTTCTCAGGTAAAAGCAAATGTATTTGTATAGTTGCACTTATAGTCTTTAAAATTCAGCCGGAGTAAATCCAGTAAAGCTATCACATTCTTGATACAAGATGCTTTAGACCACTAGAACATCATTATTTAATATAGTGATATACTTTTCCTTTAAATTAATTGGTCTTATAGTGGGAAAAACGTTTGTTCCAATCTCCTAATTGCTGAAATCATGCTGTGATATTTGTGTGAATAGTACTAAATACTGAAAAGAAAACCCAAGTTTCCATGGCAATAGTTCAGTGCCACAAAAGATTAAACTGGTCAGAAATAGTTTTAGGCAAATTGAATTTATTTTTCAGCCATTAGCAGTTTTCCTCATGTATTATAGGGAACTCTGAGAGAAACAATTTATTTTCATAATGCAGCTCTTCTTCCAAGAAATACTGAATTATTTCAGTCCAGTATTTCAGTGCACAACAATTCAGAATTCACTTCACCTGCATTTTCTCTTAGATGCAGACTTATTATTTTGAAGGTGGTGATTTTCTTATTTTAGTTTCTTTTCTCTGACTTTTAGTGTCTTCCCTCTACAGATATAAATATATACAAAAGCCAGAATGCACATAAATATGTTTTTAAATGTATAAATATGATTTGAAAATAAACATGAACATTTAATTATAAGCAGGTTTCACGAGGTTGCTAGTTCTGTAACACTGATTTTGAATTTATTTGTTTTAATATATACATTTACAAGTAGTCTAACATCTGCTTGAATGGGAGGATTTTTGTTTCCAGTTATACAACAGCTGAAATAGCGGACATATTTGAGTGGAGTTCTCAGCTGCAGAACTGCTATCAAGAGAATTTTGTGGGAGCACTTTGAACTTTGGTTTTGAATCCTTGTTCTCAAACATGGCGTGTAGCAAACAATACTTTCATTGGTAATCTTTTAAGGTTTTTCAGGAGGATGTGTTTACAGACAGGTCTATTACAAAAATTTCTTTTTTTTTTCGGCTTTATTTTCAATGAACATGATAAGTATCCAGAGCAGTGGATTGATGCTGGTACTCTTTAATTTTGAAGTGAAATAATGATAACAAAAAATAGTATGCTTTTTATTATTATTTATAAATGTGTTTAAACATGAGCTCTGCATTACTAATATTACATTAATGTTATGAGCAATAACACTCCTCTAACTTCTAAATAGAACAAATAATAAATATTTGTCTATAAAATGTCTTGGACATAATCTGATTATAATCTATAAAATTATTACAATTTGTAAATTAATTGTTAATTTTGTGTACATGCTGGTGAGGTGAGCTGGCTACTGCCATCCGTAATCCCCCTTTGCCAGGTCTGCCTGATCAGCAGAAGCGATATAGTCTTAACCAAAATGTTAAAACTTTAATTAATGTCCATGCTACATACTTATCAGATAATGGGCATAGAGATATATTTAATTTATCATTTTTTCACAGCTAATTAAAATCACAACTTAGTATATTTAACAGGATATTTCCTGTCAGTTGAGTTAATTTTAATACAAGAAGAGGAATAGTAAATTCTGAGATGGGATCTAGCTGCAAATTTTGAACACATTCCAAAGGAGACTGTCATGAATGTGCTTTTACAATAATCTGTCTTTGTCACTGAATTGTCCATGTTCAAAATAATTGTTTCTTGTGACCGAAGTATGTGCCAAATATATGCATGAATGTACAATCTGATATCATGCTAGCTTGAAGTGATTATATTTTGTTGTGAATAGTAAATCTCAGTTACTAAGTCCGTAATTTAAAGTATTTTTAAAAAGAGGTGGATACATACTATAGTGAGTCTTCAAGAAAAGTTTTCTGAGGAAATGATGCTCTCTGTTCCCTAATTCTGTCTCAGTGATATTTTTCAAATTTTCGAGAATTCTAGTCAAGTGCATCACATAAATATCAATAACATGGAATTTAATTGCACACCAAAGGCTCCAAACTACTTTACCTGCTAAAATTTGTAAGCGAACAAACAAGATACTTCATGGGGATGCCATTATTATTTCTGGACCAGAAAATGGGGATATCAGTTATATGGAAGGCTTTACATTACCTCATAAATGTATTGCTGTATCAGAATCCTGTAAATACACTATAGCTAGAGAGAAGCAGGAATGAATGTGAAATGTATAATTACTATTTGAGCCTTATGGATTTGGAATTATGCAGTATGCAAAAACAATCTGGGACTGAGACTCTGTATACTTGCTCTTGCTGTCTTGAAAATGCTCACTGTCAAGATATGACAAAATTGCCAGTTCAAAGCCAGGGACACATCTTGTGGGACATAGGTCTAGTCAGAACTGGTGCCATTGGACAGCTGGGAGATTTTTCACGAAGATCATCTTGTCAGGAGACAATAGAGATAAATCAAAAAGAAAGAAAAGGCTACTTTGTTCTGCTCTTTGTTGAATACTGAGTTCAAGGCACACATGAAATCAAAATCTGACATCGAGACGGTAAAAGAGAGGGTTGTCAAGAAAGATGGACTGTCCTGAGGCCTAACAGCAAAGTTATGAGAAAGGGGAGACCAATATCTCAGCTTCTGTTTGGCCCCCCCTGAAGTCCATCCTGGGATCTGCATGTGGGAAAAAACTGCTGGAATTTCTGCTGAAGTGTTGGGAGAAAGTAAGGTGACATTACATGAGAGGCCTTGAGGAACACTTTGAATTTTATTGGTTCATATCTTCAGTTGTTCTAAGACTTGAAAACTTTACAAGGGCCATAGAAAAATAATGGTAATATGTCTTCAAGGCAGATTGCAAATGTCTGAATTTCTGAACAGTTCTCAGAAGCATGCTGATATTGGCTTACGGGCAGGAATTTTTATGAATATTCTTCTGAGATTTCTAACCCCTAGTCTAGCAATACTATTAACTGCTGCCTGGGAAAGAATACAAAAGAGAAATGGGCAGTGTCTGAAAACAGAGACAAAATATGAATGCATACAAGAAATAGAAAATAGTTTACAAATAGTGGCTAGAAAGCCAATACGAGGAAGAATAAAAATCCTTAGACCTGTGCAAAACTTGTCAAAATTTACTTTTTTTCTAAGGAGCAGCTGTTTCTTAGAAAATGTGTTGTATGAATTCCAAGCAAAGGATGAGCTTTCAAAGCTTACAGAAGTCCCACTAGGATATGGATCATTCCACGAACTCGGTAAGACTCCTGTTAGGAGAAAGGTCAGCCCCTAAAGGACTGTCTGTACAAGACCATGTTAACCAAGTAAAGCCTCTGCAGGTCAGTGACTACTCAAAGAACTGACTATTTCTGTAAGGTCTTAGTTTGTGAAATGCCTGAAACATCTGTGTTTGTAGGTAATTTAATTAATGAGCTTTTCTGTATTTCTAGTGATTGTTCATTTGTGTTGTTCAGTTTGTGGCATGTCTGAAAATGAATAGAAGTCCAATATCTTTTCCTCAATAAAAATAGCTCTAGAGATATATGTGAGCCATTGCTGAACACTTATTTACTTTCATAGTTAGTGCCTTGGCAGTGTATAACTTAGATTGTAAAGTACTCTAAGATATCTTCAATATGAAAGGTGCCGCATAAATCCAAATTCCAATCTGTGTTTCTGCTCAAATGAACATAAAACTGAAGTCTGTGTATGGTAATTCATCTATTATAAAATGATATTAATCCTGTTTACATTTGTTTTAACTTAGCACTGGCATCAGTATGAAAAAAATGTATCTAAAGTTGTTTCATAAAACTGCCTTACAGTGTCAGAAATAAAGTAATACCTAACAGGCTCAGCCCTTGACTGGACAGTTCGTCTTCTTTTCAACATAAATGAATACAACTTGGTCAAACTGGGAAGCAAATTCTGTTTGAGGAAGGGGGAGAGTAATACCTATTCTCTGCAACTGAACACATGACAGTTTTACAGACTAGCAAACACAGGTTTTGGGTTTTCAGAGTATAAGCTGATTATACCTTTCACATACTTTCTTAAATTCACTTGACATTGAAAGCAAAACTCAAATGTACAGAAGTTTTTAGAACCTATTGATTTAAACAATTTATTTATGATTACAAGAAATTTGGTAGCCATTGATGATAGTTCTAGGGAGTAATGTGCTTGGGAAGGCCGTATTATAGCAGGGTTCAAACCTACATTAGCTTTGTATTTCATTCTGACAATTTAGGGAGTGGTAGTAGAAACTGCTTTGTTGTACTCAGCATGTTACAAAGTAACCTGATTTGACTTTAGAATCACTTTTTCTAAATGGGTTTTCATTTGGAGGCGGGGGGGGTCACAGACTAGCTGTTGAAAATTTTCATAAAAACAGACTGGTCGGCTGGGGTTTTTTGCCCTTTGCTAGTGTGTTTTAACACTGGTGGAGGTTGAAGCTTATGATTTTTGCAACATTATATTAATGTACCAATTACAAATATAACAGCTCTTTTAGTCTCACAGATCCTCACTGTTAGAGAACTTAGGCAAAACCTAATGAAATAAGTGTGGGGCTCTAGTGCTTATTAGATGTGTATACGCTTTTCAGAAGTTCCTGAAATCTTGCAGAACAACACTAAATTTAAATGTTGAAGAGAAAATAAAATACAACACCTACAAACTCAAAAGAAAAGCAGAAAGGATGATGCAGAAATATCTTGGCACAGTCATGTCTGAAATTTTTGCCACTGGACATCCTGGAGTCACATAAATATTATTTTAATTGTATTCTGGTTGCACACTAGCCCTGCATGCTTGTCCACACTGTTAATATGTATGTTCACAGTCTAGTTCAACGATGAAGAAAGTCAATTGACTTTTAAGTTAGGGGAGATGTGGGGGCTAAGGAGACAATGCTGGCTGAGAATGTTTTCCATCTCTGTTCTGCTCTTATGAACAGAATGGGCTCAAACAGTAATTAATTGTATTAACCTGCCTTACCATAGCACCCACACTTGTTAGACCACAGTGTCTCACACATACTTCTCTGTCTTCATGCCCTGTACTGTGACCAGTGTCGCACTACAAGAGCTGAGTGCAGCAAAGCTCAGAAGACTGGAGGTTCAAATTGAAGGCCATCTCTTTGGAAACCTGTAAGTACCAATGCCCTTTCTTTGAAGACTTTTTTAAAATCCAGGACTTAAAATCTTGGCATCAAATCATGGGGCCTTCACACAACATCCTTCTCTCTCTCTCCTCCCTCAGCTTAGATGGACTCCCTTAGGAGTCATAACAGTCCAGTAAATACATGTAATGGCTATCTACCCTTACATGGGAACCTGGGAATGTTGTGATGGAATACAAAATCATTTAGGAGAATTTACAGCTCTGAGTTCATTCTTGCCAAAGGACAGTGATGACTTCTTTGAAATACGTCATAATCAGGCCAAGGTTAATGGAGTTCTCAGCTCACTTGAACTACTTGCTTTGGGGAACTCAAACATGAATTCAGACCCTTTTGTCAAATCAGGAAAGACACAGTTAATGCAACCATTAAGTACCAGTGAGAACATCTTTATACAACCTGAGGGCTACAGCAGAGGCATGAAGAAAGACACAGAGAGGGAAGGAAGCACAGAAGGCTCCCCTCTGTCACAAGACTAGGGACATGGGTGCTGTTAGGCTCTGGCAGTAAGAAGTGAAGGACCTGTGGTCATTTCAGCTCTCCTGTCTAGTAAATGTGTTTTCACAGAATCACAGAATGGTAGGGGTTGGAAGGGACCTCTGGAGATCATTTCATCCAACCCCCCTGCTGGAGCAGGTACACCTAAGGCAGCGTGCACAGGACCACGTCCAGATAGGTTCTGAATATTTCCAGAGAAGGAGACTCCACAACCTCACACTAAAGAAGGTTTTCCTCATATTCAGGTGGAACTTCCTGTGTTCCGATTTGGGCCCATTGCCCCTTGTCCTGCCATTGGGCACCACGGAAAAGAGTCTGGCCCCATCCTCTTGACACCCACCCTTTAGATATTTATAAATATTGATAAAATCCCTTCTCAGTCTTCTCTTCTCCAGGCTACATAAACCCAGGTCTCTCAGCCCTTTCTCATAAGAGAGATGCTCCAATCCCCTAGTCATCTTCATAGCTCTCCGCTGGACTCTCTCCAGTAGTTCCCTGTCTTTCTTGAACTAGGGAGCCCAGAACTGGACACAGTACTCCAGATGTGGCCTCATTAAGGCAGAGTAGAGGGGGAGGATAACCTCCCTAGACCTGCTGGCCACACTCCTTTTGATGCACCCCAGGATACTGCTGGCCTTCTTGACCACAAGGGCACGTTGCTGACTCATGGTCAACTTGCTGTCCACCAGCACTCCCAGGTCCTTCTCAGCAGAGCTACTTTCCTGCAGGTCAACCCCCAACCTGTACTGGTGCGTGGGGTTGTTCCTTCCCAGGTGCAGGACCTTTTCCTTTCTTTTCTTTGCCTAGAAGAGGGAGGAAAGGTAGACAACAGGACAGTATGTGGAAGTGGAGAAGATGGACTTTCCTGTTCTGTCTGAACATTTTTCACATGCCACCGAAGGAGAAAGAACATCTGGCAGTGTAGGGGCTGCTTGAGGAACACATAGAGTGGGAAGAGGAACAAAACAGCCAGCGTCTGGAGTGAAAGATACTTTGCTCTACTACAGTGCCAAGGATTAGGAAATTAGCTATCAATTAAGTGAGTAGTTGATTGAGAATTTCCAGCCTTCACATCATGAGAGCACCTGAAGAGACAGACAAGCACAAAAGAGGGAGGAACTCTAGAAATTATTGGTTTTGGTTTTGGTTTTGCATTTTTGTTTGGTTTTGCTGGTTTTGGTTTTGGGTTTTTTGGTTTCGGTTTTGGTTTTAACAGAGAGGTAAATATACATGAATATTTGTACAGTTTAGAAGCACCACACTGAGATTTCCTAGGTCATAATTTAACAGACTTAAGGCATAGACAAGTTTGGGAATTGAAACTAGTTTCAGAGGAATCCGGTCTTTCCAAAACTACTGCAAGACAACAACACTTCTGCAGTCCTAAATAGGAAGAGATATACATAAATCTCCTACAAGAGGAAGACAGGTTCCTACTGACAGATGCATGCACCAAGTAGAAATTGTTAAGAATGATTATTGGAAGTTCATAGATGAATTCCACTGATAAATTAGCGATAGTTTATCTACTGTATTTACTTCAGTCTGGTCATGCTCATTGGATCTTGGCTGTCTTTCTATGTGTCCAAGCTAACAGCCAAACATATCGTAACTAATTTGGGAAGATATAGGGACAGAATGAATTATTAAAAAAAGACAGTGGCATTTTGAGTCATACTGCTTTTCTAGAATGTGGGTTACACAATAGGTATATTTAGTCCTCATTGTTGTCATAAGTTATCACAAGTTTAGTGAATAAATTACAGTGAATTACATCAGGAAATACTGCCAGTATGTAGCATAATTGCATAGTGACGTATGGCACAATAATGTTGTCTATCATCCGTGTACTATATCTGAAACATTAGCACCTTGATGTTAGCTTTTTATACAGTAACTCGGAACTTGGTGACTCATCCCCATCATCTCTAGTTTTTCTATATATAGTGGACTTAACAATTGAAATATTCATACCACATATAAAATCAGCTTCATGTCTGCTCATGGACATTTGTAGTTCTTTCCTATTGGAACTTGCTGAAATAATTAGCTTTAAGAATGTGTTATGATGTTCTATTATTATCAATTGCTGTTTGAAAAAGCAGCCATTTGGCCTAAGCAGCACATTAGTGCTTTATTCATGGAGTACGGTAACTGAAAAGCCCCAATGACAGATAAAAAGGCCAGATTTTATTTCATTTTATTAAGTTAAAAGGCTCTGAAGCTACAAAGAGAAGAGGTCTACTGCTATATTACTAATTTTGGCTAGAATAGGTTAAACTGTTAATTTTATCTTCCTCTAATCAGACATTTGCTCAAGATTGCTCTCATTTGTCATGCACCAGAACAAAGACAGTGTTAATTCAATACTGAGAATGAATGCCTAGAAACCATTCAGTCTTTGGGGGGATATTTTAATAGACCCCCCAAAGATATTATTTGTCTTCTCATGTGTAATAGACATCCAGTAATTATGGGTCCAAAAATTGCTGTTGATGGAAGCTGGCGTACCTTCACGCATTTTGATGGAGATGACATTTTTTAGACACAAAGATCTTGTCCTCAGTTAGCAGTGTGCTGATGTAAATGTATTTACATACATTTAGGCACATTAAGAATTTGGAGCAGTTTGGCTGGAAACCTTACATCAATCTTACCATGTTCAAATCCTTCCCTGATTTACACCCATCACAAATACAGAGGATTCGCTGTGTGCAATAAAGACATCATTTCATCCTCTGCTAACAGGTGAATAAAACTATCAAGCTTGTAAGTATTGTCAAGAATGATGAATTTATAAGCACTAAATGTTACATCACCCTTGCTATAGTTTTGTAGGTGAATGCATCAAGACCAGTCACAAGATTGCCCACTAATACTAGCATGGGTCTATTTAGATTCATCTGTGGTCTTACTTCATCTTATTTGGTAAAATTAAGGTTTAGGATTTAAGGAAATCAGGAATAACTGTTAATGGCAAACAGCACTGACCAGCTCTGTACACAAGTAAACATTATTTCTGGCATTTCTAGTAAAAGACCATAGGCTCTGTACTGAACTGACAGCGCAGGGTTCTGCCTGGGATTTCCTGGGCCCAAGCTGGTTTTATTTGTTTAAAAAATTGTCTATTAGTCAAGTGACTATTACCTAACCCGCATTAGCTTAAGCTCTGTGCATCCCCTTCATGGTGTAAGCATGGCATACCCAGTCAGTTCCTGTTTAACAAACAGCCCTTTAGGTCAACTGAGGCTGAGGAAGGCTACTGCGCAACTTCCAAACTTTGGCTGGGAGTCAATGAGAGGGGAGCAGACTGTGTTAGGACAACTTATAAAAGTAGCCTCAACCTGGCCTCAAGAATGAGGAAGGAGAAATGCCCACCAGGAACATGGTCTTCTGCCAGCGAAGGCCTCGGTGCGCTGGTAACATCTGGGAACCAGCCCACTCCCTCCCATTCTGCTAAAGGAAGACTGAAACTACCAGCTGTAGCACCCCGGGAACACATGTAGGGTGGGCCGAACACTACACCCAAGGCACAGAAACTCAGAAGTCTCTGTGTAACAATTTTAAGTATTTTATTAATGAGGCTTCTGGGTCTTAATTAAATTGTTTAGGCTATTACACTGCTAAGATGCTAACTGGAGTAAGAAATTTTTGACTCCGTCTGTATGGTGTGTTCCCTTTTGCCCACTACAAGATTTTGAGTGCAACAGCTCCTACCAGTCTCAAATGGTTATTTGTCCAAAGGCTGAAAATCCTAAAGGGATGTTCAGTTCATAGGTTGAATAGGGAATAGATGTTTGAGAAACACAAAAGGAGGTTTCCTTGCAAACCAGTAGCTTTGAGTTCTCTAAGCAGTGCAGTGTGCAGCAGGAGACGTGGGTTAGGTAGCCTGATGGGAATTTAGAAAGAATGCTTTGTTTTGGAATTATATTTCCATGCCACTGAAAACATGGTTTTATATTTTCCCAGTGGGTAATGGCTTACACAAGCCTGGAAGACACCTCTTCATTCTTTGAATCCTTTCCCCACAGGCAGTCATGTAATATAAGTATAGAAGGGTGCTCAGGAATAATTACACAAAACACTTCCATAAACAGACTGAAGACCTTCAATATAAAAACCTAAAAAGCATCAGCGTAAGTGGAAGACAGCAGGAGAATCCAAAGCAGTCCAAGCACATTTCCTTTAGCCTGTTTCTTACCAGGGTAAAACGGGTGTCCAACATAATTGTGTTTGTTGTGTTGACTGGGTCTTCAGATCTTATTTCTGTCATAAGGAGTGGATCCACCCAAAAGGAGGTTCTGTAGTTCTTAAAAAACTCAGTCTTGTTTAAAGAGAAATCAGAATAAAAAGACATACTTCAAAGAACCAGATATGTTTTCCTTTTTAATATATATATGACAACATAATCCCTTGAGTGACTTTAAGACACTGTTTGTCCGGGTTTTGCATGTGAACAGCACAGGAAAAACAATCACTTTCTGTCAAAATGCAAGTCCTCGTCAGTGTTTGTCACATCTATGTCCACTAAACTACCAATTGAGTGGGAAAAAGAGAATGATTTTTCAAACGGTTGCCTGTGTGCCTCCTCCCTTTGATAAAGATTCTCAAAAATATTTTCAATAAATATTTCTATTCTGCTAAAACTGTTAATGTGCCACGGATACTTCCTGTCATGTAGATCGATGTGTCTCTGTGTTTTTTCCTCTCATCTGTTTCTCTCCTTTGCTGAATTACAGTAAAGACTTTTCACAAGAAAACAATCCCCCTTGTAGGTCAAAAGGATGAAGTCAATATAAATGGAAGGAAACCTGTTGTGGCATACACAGTTTTTGCTGCCAAATACTCTTATGCAGCACAGGGAGATATTGGTCCATGACTAAGATTTCTAGCCTACTATTGAAATAAATGTCTTATTAATGATTTTAATAATTTCAGTCAAGTGTGTTAACATTCCAGGAAAAAATATCTAGTTCTTTCTATGCCATTATAATTTTAATCAAATGTAATATGCATAACAGACATTAGAGTGAATAGGATGTTTGGTATGCTATTTAGCCAAATAACCTTTTCCAGTGAAGTCCTTGCTAGAAATTATAAATGTTCTTTGATATACTGCGGTGGCTTATGATGTATCTCCCTACAAGATTTTACTGTTTCTGCATTGAAATATCAAGTGATTAAAAGAAAAAAATGAAAAAAGAAAACCGAAAACCAAACCACAAACCAAAACAAAAAAAAAAAAAAACCACAACACCTGGAACTTCCAGAACATTTCCAAAGCTATTCAGTGTGTGTCCAGGTTTCATTATAAATGTTTTCAAAACACTCTTTCAGAAAATGAGTTTCATAAGTATTCACTCTTATATTCACATTTCCATTTTCTAGACCCAAATCTAAAGAAATATTTTACTTTTCAAAATATACAGATATCACTTGGTGACAGGAGTGATAGAATCTCTCTAATTATTTGTTTTCCTTGATTTTTGTATTGGTTAGTTACTTGCTTATTTATTTCATCTTTGGTTCCCTTGATTTCACTGAAGCAATATAGTACTGGTTGTCACTATTCACAAATGAGAGTAGAACTGCCACTTCCTTTTATAAAATAGCAGGGTAGTGGTTGTATCCTAATACTTTAAGTATTACTGAAGAGTGAGTCATTACTATAGACTGAATCTAGATTTTTTCCTTCATTTCAAATAGGTGCTTAAGTTAAGGCTGGGAAAAGAAGTCTTCCAATGCATAGTACTAAAATTATCCACCTTCCTCTAGTTCTTCTATTTATTAATAAACACTACATGGTCATTTACATCTTGTTGTGCTCAAAATCTTGTTTATGAGCAAAGGGGAAAAACATCTTATATATAATTTATAATTTATATTATTATTATATACAATATAAATAAAATAAATATAAAAAGAACTTATTGTTAATATAATTGAAATCTTGGCATTCTAAGTCAAGAATAATTCTTTTTCTACTAATTGTTTCTGCTAATTTTTTACTAATCTAATTGTTACAAAAAATACTTCCATACAGAAAAAAACCAACTAAATAATACTAATTATACAAGTAAAATTATAATACACACACTTCTTGGCTTCTACCGTTTTCCCTAATGTTACTCTCATTCTTCTACAGCTCGTTTTAAGGTGGGTAGCTTCAGGCTGCTGGGGTGGGCGTTACAGCAAACCATCAGCCTCCGGAATCCTTAGTTGGGAAAATATGGTGTTCGTGTTGATGGTTTCTTCTTCCTCACTGAAGGACCCACAGGTTTTAACACCTTTGCTTTCTTCGTGCAGCTCCATATTACATACAAATTTACGATATATGGTGCCTTTTGCTTACGTTACATACTACTTCATTGTTCTCCTTGTTACCCCTAAAATTAGTTCTGTCTTGTTTCTGGTTTGCACTTCTTTTAATTGACCATTGGTGAGATGTTTATTGCCATGGGGTCTCCAGTGCCAAGATTCTGCCCCAACTCTTATTATCCTGTGCCTGCACTCCTCTATGTCGCATCCTGTTACTAGCAATGGCACTACTGGGCTACACGGTTCTCTGAAGGTCTGGCTCCTTCTTGAATTGCTTCCATCTCATGTTTTCTCTAACCTTCCTGGGTATGCTATAGAGCCTCACTTTTAAACAAGGAGAGTGAAACTGACCTCCCAAGAAGCCTGAAGTATCTAAATGACGGATACAAGCTGCCTAGTCCCATCTGAGATGCCCTCTGGCTCCTAAGCTGCCTTTCTAGATGTGAGAAGACTTGTTAAGTTTTTTGTCCTATCTTGCAACTCCATCCAGACGTCCTGGACAATCAGTGCATCTGAAATAGTATTATGCACCTATGTTTAAGCAAATAAATGAAACCATAGGTGTTACATGTTACAGGTGTTGGTGAATCAGTGGAACCTTCCCTCATGCCAAAGGACGCTGAGGGTCAGCTGCAGAGACCTACAGGTTCGCTGGCTGTTATGAGGGACCCTACACATCTACCTTATGTGTATTTACTTACATTTAAGTGTCTGCACTCTGGTATTTGACGTGAGCTGCCTCATAATGGAAAGCATAAAACATATTTGACTTCCTTTGCTTACCACAATGGGCTGTTACAAGCAAACTCATTCCACTTGCTGCATTCATCCACCCTAACCTGCTACTTCTAATTCAGCTATTCTGAGCACTGCTTTTCACTTTATTAGGAAAACGCATTTTTGTGAGACATGTGGATACTGCATGAAAGCTTTTTTTTGGCAGTTCCATGTGTCAGTAACAGTTCTGTCGTTCCTATATACGCACATCTATGACCTTGTGTTTTGCAATTAGTTTATACTCTAATAAAGATGCTTATATTTAGAGTTGCTTCTAGTGGTATGCCAGCTCTTGTTTACTACTTTGTTTGCTTCTGTCTGATCTGTAAGATAGTGCATAACCCATGCAACATCCTGACAGCAGGGACAGAAAGCAGCAACACACAAGGACTGCCGTACACTTTGATTAAAATTTCAGTAAGTTTATTAGGCATGAGATATCAGCAGGTAACTTACGGTTAATGATAAGTACTAATATGCCTACTCAGTGCTAACATATAAATAACTTAGTACCTGAGTTTGATCTGTTCCTTATATATGATTACATGTATATTTGGTTACATTTCTAGCTGTTACTTCTTTATATGTGATTCTTTTTCAAAATGAAATTCCATTACTTTGGAACAGCAATTTCTCTTCAACATATTTACAGAAAAAAAATCAAGCTACATAGTTCTTGCTGCTTTAATCTGTTAGTGGTATGTGATTGAAGTCTCAGATCACATGAAGATCTATGATACACGGATCCTTTGAAGCTCTTAGTGATATCAATTGATTTCAAAGGATTTTGGATATGTTTCTATCTGTATATATTAGTTGACTGACTTATATTACAGAGAAAATTGGTGTCCTCATACTGGTCTTTGAAATTTTCAGTAGCTCAGCTGTTCAGCCTCAGGAATTCTTATTTACTTGTCAAACCTGGACCTTGTTTCTGCCATCTTTCATGCTAACAAGGAACTTCTGCTGTCCAGAATCCTTGTTTAGTCTGTGCGTGTGGAAGATACGTTGCAGTAACCCAGTGTGCCAGAATTAATTCCGCAAGGAAACTTCACCTTATTGCTGCTTCTCACTTTGTCTACCAAGTGATCTGTCCACAGAATAAAGTTAAAAACTCAGTCAAATCAGGAAATGCAGGCTCTAAACAAATGTGTTGGAGCAGACTGAGCAGCTACCAGCAGTAGCTATCTACATTTCTCTGGATAAAATGTTTGGTGTGAATTTTGTCCTGCACATGGACTTTCTTGCTTTCATGATTTGCCTTCCTCTTCAGTCTTCCACACTCAAGCCAGGAAGGAGAGCTTGGTTAAAAAAGTCAACAGTAAACATAATGCCCAAATGAGAAATCTACCACCAAGGTACAGAAATAGTCTTAATCAACCCTGGAAAGTTACACTGCATCTAAACATAGAAACTTCCTCAAAATCATTATAGACTGTAATAAAATAGAGATTAGCATCTACATTTTAACTTGTTCCTTAGGGGTTAAAAACTATGCTTTTAATAGTTTACATTAGATTTAATTATTCCATATTTATCATCACTATGAAGGAAATCACACGTTTAGATAATTCTGCAGACCACCTTTATTTAATTATTCTGAAGGAGAGCAGAGCTGTTTTATTGTACAACTCAATTAAAAGGTGATGGATCATACATAATTTGCTTCCTTAAATGGATTGCAGATTACAGGTGATTTTTTCTCAAAATATCATTTGCAGTTTTGAATTTATAATTTCACTCGCAGTAGAGTGTGATTCAATACACTTACCTTTGGCCACATAAGCTCAAGTTCTCTCCCCTTCTTTGGTAGGACTAATTTTTATTTGCCTAGCAGACAACATTAACATGTTATATTCTCCTGATCTTCAAAAAGGATTTTTGTGAAGGTCTGACAGATAAAATTAAGCCTGTGACATTACAAAACTACAAAAATCGTCTCTAACTCTCTTCCTTTTATTTACATGTGGAGGTTTGTAGTTCATTGTACCTAATAAATATTTGTTCATTAAAGATGAACCGATGATGGACTTGTATTATGTCTAATAAAATATGACAGAACTGCAGCTATATTTTGCTGAGTTGTTTTGAAAAACAGTAACAGCAATGAAGAAAAATATTGTCATTTTATTTTAATGCAATTTTGCCAGGATGCATCCTGATCACTACCTTCATGTACTATTGGCCTCTACTAAAGCAGTGCCAGCCCTCAGTTGGAGCCAATGTAGAGCTTTAACCATGGAAAGGACCTGGCAAATGATTTTGCATTCACAAGACAGGACAATGCAGTTCTGAAAGCTGCATTTCCATGCTTGTTATTCTTTATCCTTTGCAACTTTATTCATTACTCTCTGTAGCTTTTCTGGAGGTGCTAAGATCAGTATCTTCAAAGCAGATGTAGCATGAGTCTCTTGCAAATAATTGCACTTGTTTTCCTTCCTGCTGCACCCCTTTGCTTCATCCTCATTTGTTTCCTCTCCTTTCTTTACCTATGCCTGTATATTTTCTTCTTGCCCAGATTGTTTTCTTCCTTCTAAGTCCAAAACAACTTGTACCAATCCACCCATTTTAGGCAAATGATGGGAAACTACAAAGAGTGGTTGACCACTTGAGACTGGGTAATCTCTGTGTATGGAGTTTTGACCTTTACAGTCAGAGTCTGGTTTATCATAGCAAGTTCACTGTACAGAAATAAAACAATTGGCTACTTTGGACAACAGCAATCATTCAGGAGTGCAAATGGGTTACAACCCTTTTTTTCATCAGTTCAATATCTCTAAATCACCATGCTTTTCAACCGCATAGAGAGTTTGCTAGAACTCAGGTATGGGGAGGTTTTCTGTTTGGCAAAATGTTGTGAGATTTCAAAGTCCCATTCCATATGGGGTGGAGCTGAGACCTTTCAAAGTTTTTAGAAGCACTAAAACTGTGGAACTAAATGAAAGAAAGATATTTCTTAGAATCATAGAATCATAGAATCATTAAGG
>WAAD01001361.1:2144-35812 GCA_013389945.1 Fregata magnificens
GTAACAAACTGGCCTCTCTTCCCAGATTAACTCTTGGGCTGCTGCAGATGCTCCTGAGGAAAGTTAAGAGAATGCCTGAACTTAATTTACAAAGAGAAAACATGACAGATAAGGATACTGTACCACGCACTGGGTACAGCAACTATGACCTGGAATAACCAGCCTTTAGCAGTTCATTAGCAGCTATTCAGATTTCTTTTACATATTGTTCAGTTTATGGAACAGCTCCGTGTTCAATACTGTGGGCTTTCAGAACTTGAAAGAGGAAAACATTTTGTGATACCATTCAACAAACCAAAAAAAGAGAGAGAATAGATAATATACTTGTATGTCACCACAAGCAGCACTGAACTGAGAAATCAGTTAAGGCTTTCACCATAAAAGTAAGTAAATTAGATTGTACACACAATATGAAGCAGGATCTACAGCACTATGTTTGCATCAAATTTTTAACAGTGCTTTCACCTACAGACACTATGTTCTATCACGTCATATAGCAATGGGTCATTTTTCCTCATTGAGGATACCCTCTGCAAATAATGCCAGTTCCTACCTCTCTGTTTAAGCAGAGAGTACCTACTAAAAGAGCAAAGCTTGAAGTAGAATAAACGCATGATGAGCAAAACAGTAACTGACATCATCCATTCAAGAAAGACACCTTTACATGGTATGAGTGATGTGGTGTAAGGATTTTACCGTCTTATTTTAGGATGCTTCTTTTACTAGATAGCATTATAAAGACAGTTTACATTTCAAACACAACCCTAGGAGTCAGGAGAACTCAAGGGATACTCTTGACTGTAGCTCACTTCCTGTACCACAGAAATCATATTTTATACATTTCAGGTTCTCCGTTTACAAATTGGACAAAATAGTACCTTTCAATAGTAATACCTTGTATTGAGAGGTGTCTCCTACATAGGCATACCCAGCTACATCTCTCTAAACTTTACAGCAATATTCTGTTGCAATAGCCCTCACCGAATTCTCATCAGCTGTCCCCAGGTAACAGTGCAGAGGCAACCCCATGTATTGGTATGTTTATACGTGTCCCTTGAGGCTCAGAGCACATGCATTTTGGCTTCTCGTCAGACATGTGACTTTGTGGACCAGCTCAGCTAGCCACAGAGGTATGCTGGCAGCTTGTTCTCCAGTGTGGCGTATGAAAGCACGGACTCGAGCAATGAAGAGCAAGAATCGTTTTATTCTTAGCAGATACATGCTTATATAGTCGGTTTACAAGGTTTACTTCTTCTCGTATCTTTTTACTGCTCGCTCAACATTTGGGAACAGGATGAAGGAGGCGCCGCTTGTCTGCCTTTTGTTCTGCGTTGCTTACTCTCATGTTGTTTGCAGATTAGATAAGTGGATTCACAGATCCCATTGCTTTCTCACTTCAGTGCACCAACTTCTAACCCTTTGTTCCCCAAACTACTGACATCCTGGTTCCTGTTTACTCGGCATGTCTTTTCCCTCGACCTTCCCCACACTCCAGNCCACAGAGGTATGCTGGCAGCTTGTTCTCCAGTGTGGCGTATGAAAGCACGGACTCGAGCAATGAAGAGCAAGAATCGTTTTATTCTTAGCAGATACATGCTTATATAGTCGGTTTACAAGGTTTACTTCTTCTCGTATCTTTTTACTGCTCGCTCAACATTTGGGAACAGGATGAAGGAGGCGCCGCTTGTCTGCCTTTTGTTCTGCGTTGCTTACTCTCATGTTGTTTGCAGATTAGATAAGTGGATTCACAGATCCCATTGCCTTCTCACTTCAGTGCACCAACTTCTAACCCTTTGTTCCCCAAACTACTGACATCCTGGTTCCTGTTTACTCAGCATGTCTTTTCCCTCGACCTTCCCCACACTCCAGTGCCTTGAAACCCTCTCTCAGAGCTCCACAACAAGGGTATTTTTAAAGATCTGTGTGAGGTGAAATAGATATATGCACAGACTTAACAGGGTTTCTGAAAACCCCTTTACTTTAACTATTACGAGGAACATAAACAGTCAAAACAATAAACATCTTGTTTTAAGACTTCACTGTCTCAGCTTCCTGACACCCCACACTCTTTCAGCTTCTAACTCACTATAACCAGGAGTCCTCAATCTCTTCTTTCAAGCTTGTGCCATTTCCTCTGAAACACAGTTGCTCTTCTTTTCTAAGACATTCCTCCTGACCTCTGCAGCAAGCACCCTTTCTGGGGAAAGTGAGCCTGATTTTCCTTTAAAATGGCTGATAAGAATCCTTTTTCTTTAATCTTCTGGCCTTCCTTGTTAGATGGTTCCTCTTCAAACCCACGATGTGACCAAAACCTCCCACTGAAGTCTAGCCTCCCAGTTGAAGTTTAAAGCTTGATAACTGGCTTGTCACACAGAGTATTCAATCCTTTATTTAATGCCATTCATTTGTCAAAATTTATTTTTTCCTCTTTGTTAGCTTTTGGCAGGTGCAAGTTTATTTCAACCAATGTACAGAAGCAGAAGTACAACAGACAAGGCAAATACACCCCCATTGAAAATGATGGTTGTAGTCTGATAGACTTACACACAGAAACTTCCCGCTAACAGAAATCATACATTGTATATAGATTCTCTAAATTGTCCAAACTGTCAATATATTTATATTATATGCACATTTCTGTAAACAGATTTTCTCACATCACTACTATTCACACAATGGAAGGTTTGTTACCTAGCCTACAACAGCAACGGTTGCACCAAAACGATACTCACTTGAGGATGTTCCAGCAAAACCAACATATTGTGCTGCTTTTTTGGAAATTGCCATATCTGATTTATATCCTTGTGGTATCAATTGTACAAAGCTAATTTTCTATAATGAATTATTTATTTCCTGTTGTAATCAGACATCTGAGATAGTCATAAATATTTATATGTCCAGTTAATTCACTAATGAAAACTGAACTAATTCTAAAAATGGGATGTTATCTCAGAGGCAAGCTGACCTAACAGTCTGCTCAACCCTTACATTAGTGAAGGCAACCACCATATGGCAAGCAACTAGTAGAAGCTGGAAGAAACCTGATCTTGAAAGCATGGTATAGGAATGGGCTAAGGTATCAGGACAGAAGAATTTTGTGCATATCCTAGAAATATTATCTCACTTTTCTCTCTCTCTAATTTCCCAATTTGTAAAATTTGTGGTAACATCCTCTACCCTGATACTCCTTTGCAATCCTTGGGCTTCTCACTAGCATTCCAGAGAGGTCTCCTCTGCAGCAATGGAAATATCTCTGCTTAGGCACTGAGTTATTGGCTTGTGCATTGGCCTGTGCAACTCCACTATCCTTTACAGTCTCTAAGAAATGTTTTGGGCTGCTGGCTGCCTGAGAGTAGTTCAGTACCATCTATGGATTGCAAGAGCCTGTGGGCACAAATTCCTTGAAGTTAGCTGGCTGTATTGATGTCATCCCTCACTCAAACCAGGTCAATGTAAATGGCTAATAAAAGGATTTATTTACTACATCCACAATAGACAATGCAGTTTACCAAGGTTTATAAAGCCACAAGAGAACAGAAATTAAAAGAAACAAGTCTGCATCCATCTAGACTCAGATCAGCCTTGAAGGGTCTTCTTATCTAATACACTCACAGCTCTTTTTCAGCTCATATGCCCCTCACAGAAGGGAATCCTACTTTGGCAACCATTTTTGACTTATAATCCATCCCCATCTCTGGGGCAATTCACCTTTGTCTGCTCCCCTAAAACACAAACTACTAGTCATTTATTTAAGAAGGGAGTAATCTGTTCCTCCATCAAACTATTGCTTGCCACCTTCTGGAGAGGCTGATGTCTTTAGGCCTGATGTAAAGAGTCTCACCTGCCCCATAACACATTTTAGTGATTATTCACATTTGGCTCAACTTTTCACAATTTGTTAGTCTATTGTGAAGCATAACATTAGCTGGAAAATGGTCAAACCTCAGAGACAAAGACCCTCTATATGTTAACATTTAGATTTTTAAATATTTGTTATGTTGTAAATTAACAACCATACTTTAAGCAGACACATAAATGGGACCAAGGCACGTGTCTCATTTAACTGAGTCTTTTAATAGAGGCTGCATGTAATAATAATGAATGTTGCTGGAGTTAGATAGGGGTTTAGCATGCAATCCTATTTTTGAGGGATGCTGTAACAAAGCATTTCCAAGGTAAGACTACAGATCCCTTGTCTAGTTCAGTCCAGAACACAGGGGAAACACTGCTCTCATGAGTCTGGAAGCAGAGGTACTACTGCAAACACTAGGAAATAACGTTACAGACTATGAACGCTGCTTTCCTCTCATCACTACTGAGAAAGGTCAGCCAGAAAAAGGCCACAAAGTACAAAGACTGGTGATTTTGAAACTGCAAAATCATATATCTTAGCTTCAAGGGGAAAAAAAAAACCAAACCAAACAAAACCCTCTGACAGCGACAGGTTAGAGAAAGCCATGTTCTACTGGACTTACTCTCTGAACAATAACTCTCTTTCAAGGACCTCAGACCTATAGTGATTTCCGAAATGATTCAATGGCCTCCTGGACTCCAGGAACCAAAAAGCAGGAGGAAAAATGAGGAGTTGTAAACCACAGTTCATTCTGTACCTTCAACTATTGGATGCCAGTGGAAAAGGAAGAAAAACTTTCAGATGATAGATTCTGAAGCAGCTGATGTATTTGCTAATTCAGATGTAAAAAGGAAGTACAGTGAAATGTCACAAATCCAGAAGGAATATGCTACTCCTTGTAAAAATGAAATCCATTAGAGGTTTGGTTTTCACTATGTGTACAAAGAAAACACTTAAAAAATGTGGCTGTCAAAAGATGAGGAGACAATCATGCAAGTTTATGAGTTAAATAAGTCCCTGATAAAAGATCTTATCACGATCACTCCAAAGGAAACTACCGCAAAATCCAGAATTAATCCTTGACAAGGCAATTAGATTGTGTCAGCAACTGAAGTCATCCATGCCAGAATGACTCTTATCTTGAGTAAGCTGTACTCTGACATAACAAAGGTGTTCAGGAGTCCAAAATATTAGGAGAAAACAGACCTGCAGCAGACAGGCATGTGAGCTCTGACTCAGGCAAGATCAGTACATATCAACTGCAACAACCAGCACAGAATAATGCCCAGCACATGCAAAGAGACATAAGCAGCACAATGGATTACATAATTTTTCAAAAGTTTGCAATGTCAGGGCATCTGCTTCTCTTGGGAGCTGCATTTAACCTGAGGCCATCATCCTTGGTCCCTGCCCCAGCTATCCTACAGCCATGCCTCTGCCTGAGTATATATCACATTCATCCAGACCCAAACCCTAACCCATGGACTTGATCTCCTGGCCAGACCTTGAGACTGCCTTGTTGCTACAGACTCGCCTGGCAGTCATTGGACCGTTAGCTGACCCTGGCTGCCATCCCTGGGCCTGCTGCCCTCACCTGGCTTGGGTCCTGCCAGGATGCCCCATGCTCAGTGAGGCCACTGCCCCTGCTGACTCGCTGGCACCCGTGGCTCCCGGCTCACCAGCCCTTGCAGGGCAGCCCAGCCCTCACTGCAGAGTGCCTACTGGCACTTTACCCAAGCCGTTTTTCAGGCTAGCCTCCCTCAGAACATGCAAAAACTTGCACATTTTTCAAACCAAAGAGTAGCAAGACCTACAGATCTACAGATCCTTGAGGGCATATCAAGAGGCAAAAACCACTGAGATCCAACAGCCCTATTAACAGATGAGCCAGATACATTTTTCTCATGGTCACTATTTTCACCTGCTTAAAGGAAGACAGATGAAGACACACATGTTACAGTATTGCCTGGTGATAACTGTTAGGGTTCATTGACTCTTAGACTAAACTTTAATGTCTGTATCTTACACTAGATACTGTTTACATAGAAAATGTTCACTGAAATCAAAAGGAGTGTGGTGTGGAACTTGTAAGGCAAATGTTTTAAGGTAAACAAACTCTTTTTTGTCTTTTATTTTTTCTTTTCTTCCTTCACACACAAGCAAGCAGCTGAGGCCATAAGGACATACTGTTCTTAATTAACTGAGTAACTATTAAGACAACCAATATTTAATTACACAAAACCCCACACTGTAAAGCAGAATCCTATTTCAGGACCTGCTTTAAAAAAATCCTCTCTCCCAAAACCTATTTTCAAATGCAATTATTTTCTTCCTTCTATTAAATAAACAGCTCCTGTGAAATTCTGGCAATTTAGTATATATTATTTAACAAAATTAGTCTTTGCCACAGATTATAAAATTATTCCGATTCCTAAGTCTCTGGAGTTCAGGAAAGCACAAGACTAAGTTTAAACAGTAACAAAGTATTCTTCTGGCTGCTGAAATATTCATACCCATTTGTCATCAAGACTTTAATAAGGAAGAATATAGCCTTTTCACTTTTATTCAGTAAAGAACTGGCAAAGATATTTCCTTCATTTAATTTTGAATGTTAGAGTAAAATGCCTCCTGAAACACTCCTAATAATTTCCCTTTCCTGTACAACACAGTACAGGAGATATTTAAAATTTACTTAGAAAGATGACTCCCTATTTCAGGTAAGACAAATAAGGTTTATATATTTGCACCATCCAAAGTTTACAGAAGTTTTCATCATTAAAACTTCACACTACTACTATGCTTTCTGCATCTCTCCAGATGTACCATAGAAAAGTCAAATTAAATAAAGACAGAAAGGTACACCATAGGTCACCTTACAATTACAATAAATTTCTCATAGTGGTAGTACAATGTTCATGACATTCCTTACAAGAAATAGTCCCAGCAGCAGCAAGCAATTCTTGCAACTTCTTATTATGAAGATACCAGTGTAACTTTGTGGCAGCACTCCATGCACTTTTTACTGATATACAGACAGAAGCATAACTGTATGTAGTTTTTCCACCAATTTTCTGACCCTTATTTAATTATTTGCTTTAGGACAAGCAGAGTACGTATCTGTAACTGACTGCATTCAGGACAGGAAAGCATGACAAAAAAAATCTGAGTTCTTAGAGGAAAAGACAAAACTTGCTCTCCAACCCACTTCAAAAGTACAATGAGCATGTGGGTAATGGGGGACACACACGACAACACACTTATGAAAGATCGTGAGCATGGAGACAGTAACCAACTGGATGATGAAAAGAAAGAGAAAGGTGAAAGCCCCAGGAATGGTATGTTACTGTAAGACCTTGCTACTGGGGNAATTCTTTTCCTCTGTGCCTCTGAGGGACTACAGTAATGAAGGCAAACACCACCTTCAGAGCCCCACCAAGTAAAAATATCATTTATTGAGCCCTCACAGCACTGTGGTGCTGATTGCTGGGTCCCTCTCCAGCTGCTTCAGCATGTCCCACTCTACTGCCAGCTTCCTGACTTTCAAACACCTCATTTGCAGCCTTTGTGTTGCTTTACTGTGCAGTGCTGATTGCTGGCTCTCGGTCGCAGGGGGTTTCCAGTTTCACTTTGGTTTAAGATTATACTACCAGTTTCCTGCCTCATGTGCTTGTTATCAGAGCTTCTGTCATTGCTCCCAGAGGAGCTGTTTGTAAGTCCTTCCTTCCCAAGTGGTTAATATTCCCTTTATTCTCCTTCAGTCACCTCCTGGTAAAATGCAAGTAAGAGTTGGAACAGAAACTCTGCTGCAATACCTGAGTTTGTGCAGTGCCTGAGTTTGTGCATGCATGTGTTATCAGCAGTAAGTACACGTTAATCAGATGTCAGGGCAAGCTGATACTGACAATCAAAAGAGAAACTCAGATTAACTATCTCCAGAGAACTCTCTGAAAACTGGAACCTACTAGTATTTGGCAGCTACAGCCACCCCATGACTTCCCCCTTCAGGAACATCGTGCCAGGAATGAGGAGGAATGACTGCAGCATGTGGAGGCAAGTATGAGGAAACCTTAAGATAGCTGTACCAAGAATCATACCTTGAGGAAGTGGCAGCATTGCAGTGTTCTTGTCCACAGTGTAGCCCTGAAGGCTAAAACGCTGGTTTTCCCATTTCGATTCTCGTACAGCTAAGCAGTTTGCAAAAGATGTGCCCCTGGACACAGACTTTTACATGTGGAAAGATGCCCCTAATTTATGAAGGGGGCAGCAGGGTGTGGACTCTTGACCACAACTGTTCACAGCTGAAAGGACATTATCTGATTTAACAAGTACTCTCAATTGCATTCTTAGCTGTTCCTTGTACATGTTGCATCCCCAGTCTTTCAGCCTGTCACAAAGAGCACTCGCCTTCCAGCTTGAAGAGTGGATGAATTTTCTGTTCCAAATGCCTTTTCACAGATTGATCAAAAGAAGGTGTTCCTTTCACAGCAGCCACTTCCCTGCTATGAGGGAGTGTGAAACCAAGCACATTTTCTCAGCAGTGCTGCTGAACTCTGTGCAGCTCTCAGCTGAGCAACCTTATGCCATCACAAATCATCATGCCACCACCTTTTGTCCAGCTATCAAACCAGCTAGTTCTCTGTATTACAACACATACATTATTACAGTCAGTCGTCATAGTCCTTCACTCTTGAAACTGGAAAGAGGCCAAACTACTACTAGTGAGAAGCAACTTATCCTACTTACATGAGTCACTGGCATACTCCTTTAGTTTATTGTTAGCTGACTTCTGCAGACCCTCCAAACCTTCTGCCAGCATATAAATTGCTTCCGTTCCCTGGACCTATGAAAGGAACACCAGCAAGGGAGCTACACTAACATCACCTTCTTATGTATTATCAGTTGCTAAACTCAAGTCACTTCCTTTGACTAACACCGGTCCTTCCTCTACATTTGATGACAATATATATGATTTTCAATACAGCAATCAGTTTAGTTTTATAATTGTTTTTCACTGAGACAGTGATCTTGCCACAAAACATGAGGCATCATATCAGATGCATTTTATAAGCAAATTCCCCCACCTTTTCAGCATATTCAAAATATTTATTAGAAAAGAATGTAAGACCCACAGCTGAACAATATCCTTTTAATTAAATTAATGGGGGATTTTCCCTATAAACATAATTGCAAATGATTTTTAATATTTTTCCAAAAGAACAAAAGACAGGTGATTTTTAAATACTCTGTAACTTTTTGAAGATATACTCTTCTTTCTTGAACTCATTTTTAATCATAGGAAATTTTTTTAATCATGTACCATATCTACCATATTTATCTCATTTCATAATCTTTCCTGGCTTGCCTCTCAGAGCCATTAATTCAATGCTCCATCTGTTACAGTTGCTCATACTGCAGGTGACATTTATGCTAGGTTTCTTTCCTCAGAAGAAAATGTATTAGAAAAGGTAGTCTGACAGGTCTTTATATCCACTTCACAGGCTACACACAAAGTATAAAGATCATGCACGTAACTATTGATGGAAACGATGAGAGAACAAGTGAAGACAAGAAGATGTAAGAAGAGGGCATGTTTGGTGCACAAGTGAGATGGAATTAATCACATCCATCATTCAGCCCTTCAGTACGTTTAAAATATAGTGTGAAAAACATACAATGAGACTTGAAAACTGCCATCCCACTCTACACTTTTTACTACTCCTCCTGCTTAATGCACTCAGTCTGAGTTTATTCCCCACACATCCAGGAAAACTTCCAGCAACAGCGATATTACATACTTTCAATATCAGAAATGGGGCTTTTAATTTTTTTTTTTCCTTTTCCTTTCAGAACAGGTTTTATACCAATTCTGTAGAGCAAATGCAACCATGTAACAAATAGCTCAGTTACACACGTTGTTTGGACATGCTACAAACATGACAGGAGTATCCCATGGCAGAGGTGAAGTAACTGGATACTGGTACATAGGTGGTATCTAGACTGCCTAGCTGACATATTTAGAGATCAGGAACCTGAGGGAGAACAGCTTCTGCTCTCCCTATACCTCCAGGTTTTGCTGACTAATCTCAAAGTTAATGTATTAAAAAGGATGCAATAACTAGCGCAGGTAACTTTCCAATAATTTCTCCTTTTTCTAAATCAAATGGCAACTATACCGGAGAACAACTGTTAAACAATGGTTTTTAAAACAAATGCCTAGATAAGATAACAGATCCTGCAAAATCTGGGGTGAACTGCTGAGCATTTGAAAGCAAACCACTTTCTACCAGCCAGAGTCTTGGTGTGTACTGTGGACTGACCCTCAGGCCTTCTTAACCCTACAGGGCAACGCTTTCTCTGGAAATCATTGCACCACACTAAGCTATTNTCCTGAATTAACTACAGTTCCCTTCTACCCTTCAGTTCATGCTAGGCTGGATAACAGAAAAGAGTAAAAGTAGGGAGACCATGGAAGAGACAACTGGAAACAGTATTGGTCACCAAAGAATAGTAGAACAAATTATTCTTATAGCTGAACTATCATAAACCATTTCTGTCTTTCCCTGACATTTGCTCAATGCTTAAGCTGAGGATAGAAGTAGCAGAGAACACTGAATCAGGAAACTCTCCACCTGGCAGAGTTTAGTAAAATTCCCTGCTTGTGCAGGGAAATATTTATGAAACAATGGATGGGATTTTTCTTTTTCCAAGTAGTAGTCAAACGTAAAGACAAGAACCCCCTTGGGATCAGCATCACTCTTCTAGTTCTACGCCTACCCACGAAATTGAAAAGAGCAGAGACAGCACTCTTCCAAACAGTTTTTAGCAGCACTTTCTGTTGTTTCAAATTTCAATGTCAGGAAGAAAATTCTCCCTAAATATTCCTATCTTCTCCTTTATTATCCACAAAAAAAAGCCAGAGATGCCTCTACCTTCTTACACCTAAATAGGAGCTCAGTCTATTTTTGCATACAACACACAATTTCCATATGAATCTCAAATCTGTATTTAGTATCAGCTTTGCAGCTGGACTCAAGCAGCCCATGATAAAACAAGTGCCCTCCCCCTTTGCAGGATACCTCCCCCACTGCAGGATATTATAAAGCCTTTACCAAAGCATTTACAGTATGCTGCTTATTAGTGACATAGAGTCCTCCTAAATAATTGTTCTGCAAAAAACTTCTATCTCCTGAAAGCCTTAAGTAGAAAACAGCACACCTGGAACAAGGAGATGCAGGACTGCAATTAGCAAGCTCTATTTGAGACTTGCACACCTGGGTCCAAATGCAAGAAAGAGGAAAAGCTGGGAAGGCAGCAAAAATAAGGCGCAACTGCATACCTACAAGTTCAGTACAGCCTCCACGGTAGAGCTGGAACTCTGTCAAAGACAGAGTAGGAGGTTTACTTGGTACTACGGCAATCTGATACACTTGGGCCTTAGGGCAGCCTTACCAGAGTAGGTATCACTGCAACACTCCAAGATCCTCCACCTAGTCCCCAAAACATTTATATATTTGCAAATCACAAAGCATTTCAGAGAGGAAATCGCAGCATATAGTACAGATCACTGTGCATTCTATAGATATATCTATCTTGCAAAGAAAGCTTTGTCAAGGACACAGGCATCTGCTGGCTAACAGGAGTCAAGTCTTTTATATACATGGATAACTGCATCTCTCTGCAAAAATGTGCTAATCTAACTACATTTTGTGTTGCAAGAGTGAAGATCACCTAAGCGTGAAAGTGCCAACTGTCTTGTCATTAGCTCCATTATCACAATGACTTAAAAAGAGCTACTCTTGTTACTATACACACACACAAGAACCCCCTGCAAGAACTTTTTTTTTTTTTAAAAATAGCTAACACTTAGACATGTAAATCCTTAGTTGGAAACTGTATTACCTACAGCATTAATATTCTCAGTGAACTGATTTTTCTTTTTAAAATTGTTTATAATGAAATCCCTGGGTTTCATTTCACAACAGGTTGACACTGACAGGACCATGAATCCTGATAAGAGAGCTACCATTTTATCTCTTTGGCAAAGAACCCAAGCAGGAAAAAGTGTACCATGAGTCAATTCTTCAGACAGGAGTTATAATGAAAGCATTGCAGGCTGTACTCTTCACAATCTATTCTTTCTTATAGTATCAAGGTTGTAAAAGCTTATTCCTCTTCCAATACTGTAGGCACTGCCCATCACCAAAACCATCAACACTACAAACTCGTAATTCAAGACTAGCAGCTTTTAAGGTACGATTTATAACAATCACTCTTTTGAAGGAAGCTAACAGGTAAGGCCTGTGGAAACTAAGCACTGTATTTTCTTTCAGAGATGAGGTGAAGAATTCCCTAATAAACATAACTAAGAATTTTACAAGTCACAGAGATCTGTATTTCATCATGCCATGCACCACTCAGTTCAAAAGTGTCTCTCTAGCAAGTAGTTTCTGAACAGCAGTAGAAAAAGAAGTGGCTGAACAAGCCCACAATCACAAGGGCAGTTCTACCCTTAGGGAATGTTCATGAATGGAATTAACACTTCTAGTGCAACCTGAGTCAAATACAGCTGTGCTGCTATGAATGTATAAGGCCACGCTGAGAAGCAACAACAGTCAGTAACTATTACTTTTAACTACATGTTGTCCGTGAGTAACTTACTTTCACAGCGTTCTTGGTGTTATGATGAAATCAGGAGTCAGCTACTTTGCCTAGCTTGATAGCTTTAATTTCATTACTTGAGAAAGAAAAAAAGGTTGAGAAATACAGTTGCAAGCAGAGCAACTAGCCACACCTACTAGCTGCCCGTCTGCAATACAATTATGATGTGTTAGCAGAATGAGACAAGGACTTATCTATTTTGTGGGAAGGTAGTCAGAACAACACAATACATTTGTTTTTTCTCCAGGGTGCCATAGAAGACGACGTTTAAAAATTCTTTCTTACCTAATCCAGTTTGCTTCAGGACTTGCTGTGTTCTCAGCTGCTGCAACAACAAACATAAAAAGCAAAAGCTTGACAGCCTTGAAGACACTTGAGATCTCTGGCATTTCTCCAGCTGTTTCAAAGTAACAGGCTACCCAAGCTAACAGTTGTTGACAAACATGAACCCGACTGCATGCATTACAGTTGTATTCCAAAGCTGACTAACAACAAAAGAGAATAAGGTGAAAAATTAAAGGTTGCATTCCTTACCTGACATAGCTCCTGTTGGCCATATGCTGGACTCAGCCAAAGGTACTGTCACTCTGAGCAATAAACCTAGAATAGGTAAAGGCTGAATTATTAACAAGAACATGAGGAGGTCTCAAAAGCACATGATGAATGAAGCAGAAATTCAAAACTTACAGTCTGATTTAGTTTGTAAAGGGAACTTAGAGAGTTTCCTGAACTCGTGCTCAATTGATCTATTTCAAACACTAAATGGCATATGGAAAGAAGCAGGATGATGCTTTATTGCAATGCAGGGGAATGATGAACACAGTCCCTTAAACTGCCTTCATACCAGTCTGTTGCAAAGTAGAATTTGACAAAAATGGAAATATCTGGCTTTTATCATGTTGTAGTTGTACACATTCCCATTCCACTGGTCACCTCTCTTTTCAGTCATTAACTGCTAATGTGCTTCCAACACTGTGTTTTGGCCTCCAGCTTTTTGTACCTAAGACTGTAGACATGCTCTTCAAGCAACTTGTAATTGCACTGATACAGTCTCTTAAGTTCATACAGTATTTCAGGTTTAAAATTGGGTCATCCAATTAACTTTGAATATGGCACAGCACAGCAGGAATGAAATCTACGGATTTCTGGGCAAAGGCTGGAACTTCTTTTACATAACTTTGTGTCCTTTGATACTGCTGATAGCAATTAGAAAGTACCAACCAACATAAGAAACCTTGCCAGGATGAAAGGAAAAATTGACATCAATTTCTCCTCTCAAGAGAGAATTTTCTAGTTCCTCTGTATTCTATTCTGCAGAATTATTATTACTTGCAATGCCATGCAACAGACACTAATGATCAGGACAGCGTTCAGAAAACAACATTATCTATGCAGACACTTCACACTGCTCCACCTAAATGCTAGGTTCCTAATTCTAGGGGTGGGAGACACAGGACTCATGTTAAGTATTCAAATGTGAATATCCACATGGAAGTTGGACATTTAAACTGACATTCACAACAATGAGAAAGTAGGACGAGCATGTGGAGCCGGGAGGGGGGCATCACTCAGGAAAAGGACATATCTGAAACTCTCTTTGTCTGCATGGTGCCTCTGTGAAACTGGGACTAAGAGCCTTAACATGCTTACTCCACTTCAGTACCTCCCCCCACTTGGAATTCACCTTTCTTTCTTATACCTTCCTCTGAACTCCCTCCAGGTTTGAATCTCAGGCAGCCGAAAGCCAAGTGGCTGGCTCTCACATTTAGACACAAAGGAAGATGGACAATTAGTTCCTGTCTTCTGTGAATAAAACTCAGCTAAATACAAGGCAGGATGCATGTATTTATTAACAGAGGTGCTATCTGCTTTAGAGTCAACCTTGTTATTGAACACATAATTTTCAGTCATTGCACACAATGTAGGAATAATAATTCAACACAGATTAAATACAAACAGATCTTTTTTTCACCAAAATGTCCAGCTTAATATATTGTTGAAGACTTCAGCTATGAACACTAACCCCCTGGAAATTATACCCCCTTCAAGTGTTTCAGGTTGCTTACCACAGAAATCTCTGGGGGTTAGTGCAAGCATTGCTCTGTGAATTGGAGGGGTAAATGCTTCCCTATTGTTTCTGCTGCAGTAGTGGCGTGACCAAGAAACTAAAGGAGACAGAGTATTCTTGTGAATCATGGAAACTGTGTGTAAGGTGAGAAAGGACCATGCAAAGCCAAAAAATATACCATTGTCCTGGTTTCAGTTGGGAGGGTTAATTTTCTTCCTAGTAGCTGGTATAGTGCTGTTCCGGATTTAGTATGAGAATAATGTTGATAACACACTGATGTTTTAGTTGTTGCTAAGTAGTGCTTATACTAAATCAAGGACTTTTCAGCTTCCCATGCTCTGCCAGGTGCACAAGAAACTGGGAGGGAGCACAGCTAGGACAGCTGACCCAAACTGGCCAAAGGGATATTCCGTACCATCATGCTCAGTATATAAACCGGGGGGAGTTGGCCGGGGGGTAGTGATTGCTGCTCGGGGACCAGCTGGGTGTCAGTTGGCAGGTGGTGAGCAGTTGCATTGCTTGGTTTTTCCTGGGTTTTGTTCCTCTCTCTCTTTTTTGTGGTTTTCCTTTTCACTACAATTTAGTATTATTATTTTTATTTCACTTATTAAACTGTTCTTATCTCATCCCATGAGTTTTCTTACTTTTGTTCTTCTGATTCTCTCCTCCATCCCACTGGGGGATGGGCGGGGGGAGGTGAGCGAGTGCCTGTGTGGTGCCTGGTTGCTGGCTGGGGTTAAACCACAACAAGTGACCATGCAGAATGTTAGACAAACAGCTGCCTGAATAGTGTGATAGCAGTAATTATGCCATTATTTCAGGTGGGCTGAACACATTCACCAGTGTGCCATGCTACCATCAGCACAGGAAGAAAGAAAAGAAAATTGACTCCAGCTACTTTAATTGTCATTAACCATAATGCCGTCAGGATAAGCAAGCAAGCAAAGATCCATTTTCCACTCTCTTGCTATTCTGACCAAGAAAGTAGTGGCTACAAGGGCAGAGAAACAGTGAAAGATGCAAAAGGACATGTGCTAGCTTTAACTCTTCCCTTATTCTGAGCTATTTGTACCTCATACATGCTCTAGTACTAAAAGCTACTCCTTTTATTAACTCATATGCTATGTCAGGAGATGCATTTGTTTTCCTGAATTTTCGTCTATTTCATAAGAAACATTGTAAAATTAACTCTCTCCAGTGTTTTCAAATGCATAGTTCTGCAAACTCCTCCTTTGTCTACATACAATATCAGTACTCCCTCTCCACACAGCGGGGTACAGTCAGTGCCTGACGAAAGAACAACTGGATGAGGGGTAAAGAAAAAAGAGGACCAGCCAGCAAGAGGCTACTGACATGCCTTGTTCCTTACAAAGCAGCAAAGAATGAAAAAGCTCATACTTTCTTCTGCCTCCTCATGTACCATTACCACAGGCCAATTCCCAGCTGTGTTCAGCAGAGCTTCTTGCCTGCTGTGCAGCATTCAGATGGGAAAGCTCAGCCTTACAGTGTCAGACATTTATCCCAGAGTAGTGGCATTCTAGCCACAGCCATCCAGCTTTCCGGCTTTGACACAAGGAAAGCATGTATGGCCTTACACAATGCATTATTCAGAGAACTTCTCTTCCCCAGAGAGGGGAAAATTCCTTGCAGAAATTTTGCACAATTAAACAATGGCAGTTTCTCAAATTATTTTTCAAGTTTCTGGTGTGGTGCGTCAATCCCAAGACCTTGCTTTGTTAATCCTGCATCAGGTTCATTGTGGGGTTTCCTTTTGCTGAAGTACCACACAAAGCAGTCACATCTCATCACTTCAGACAAACCACCCTTTCCCCACTATTTATGTCACTTGTCCAACTCCCAAAACAAGAGCTGTGCAAAGACGTGAAAGATGCATGAAAGGCAGGACAAGCTAGGAGGGAACTAGCAGGAGACTGATTTAATGCATTAGATGGTTGCTCCTTCTCCATTTCTACCTGCAGAGCTGTCTCCCACTTTCCACAAACAGCAGAACAGGTGCTTTCCTCAGCTGTGAACTCTAACTCCTTGGGTGACCACCACCTTAATTGTGCACTCTCCTATCCTTTAGATTCTCCTGCTGCAGCTCCCCTACCTTCTTCCTATCTCCCCTCCCCATTTTATGAGCTACATGGCTTTATGAAAGAGCACAGTGATAACTCATCACAGCAAACAAGTCAACATATTTGATTCCTCCTGTTAGCACTATGAGGAACGTGGCTCCATGTTTTAGTCTGTAATGCAGGAGTCTTTACTAAAAATGCCCACTCTGAACTTGTGTCCTGGATGATTGTTGGATACATTGCAACTTGCTTATTCTGCTGCAGTACAGCTCAGTTCAATCTCATAAAAAAGAATTAAACAGTAACAACAAAAAAAGAAAAATTCCTACTGAATGAAGTGCTAATTGTTCTTGCAGGTGCAGAGCATTCCCAACTTCCCTGAAACAATCAGGCCAAAGGTGCCTTTCTGTTCTCTGGCTCTACATCACTGAAGTTCAGCTGTAGGATAGGTTGGTAAAAAGTTTAGTGCTCACCTGGCCAGTTATGCTCAGGGTTTGTACAAGGCTTTTTTTTCCCCTTCTTTTCTGTTGCTGATCCATAGGCTCTCCTCCCATCTCACTTGCTCCTCTCTTGCATTTCCTTGGGTTACACCACTAGAATTCACCTCTAGGGAAGGGAAGTTTGTAATGAAAGAGAAGCTACAGACACACAATGTATTACACTAAGTGTGTTCAGATGACAACTTAAAATTAGGGCTAGGGAAAAAAAACAACAAAAACAAAAACCAAAAACCAAACCACTGACCAATTTTTTAAGCAGAACAAAAGCAAACCAGTATCATAATTTTCAGTACTTCAAAACCTCTTCCTGAATACGAATGTTCTTTGATTACCCTCACAGAACTACACAGTGCATCAGCACCTTGTTCATTATTTCCTTCTCCTCCGCTTCCTCAGTGGTAGCAGGCTGGTAAAGACAGTAACTTCTGTTTCTGTGACACAAAATGTTTCTCTTCCTCAGACAAGCCTGCACTGAGGAGCCCCTTGTTAGTGAGCCTCTCCAGGCATTAGCACAGCAAGAATCATTGTCTTTGTCCAATGAACTTTTTATTCTGAATGCATTTGCCAAAAACACTGCAAAACCGGTCATGGCATCTCTTAAAGCAACCAAACAGCCACTAAACAACCGCTGCTCACTAAATCTGTCTTCCCTGTAGTTAGAAAGTCAATAATGCAGGTAAAATATTTCTTCTAATCAAGGATTTTAGATAGTACTGGGTAAATCATTTACTCTGCACATACATCAACAGGGCAGCATAAAATTCTGAAGAAGGAAACACACAGCGGCCCTCACTCTCCAACATGCATAAATGTATCGCTGCAGATAATGTTCCTACAGGTTCTTAAGCGTGGAACACCATGAAGCATCAAGTACCAGCACAGGAGCATGAACAAGTTCATCTGCGTTTCCAGACCAATCCATCTGCATTTAAACTGACCTTCCATTTTAAAAGGGTCTGAAATGGCTTTTAGAAATCTGTATCCACCTTGCCTTCTAGCCAGACTACCATATGAAAATCTTTGCTCAGGAGAAAAATAGCTCTGCTTGGTTCAAGTCACCTTTTTATTTTTGGAATAAAACTTGGGTGAACTCTTCTATTTTTACTTTAAGTGCTACAATGTCAATAACTGACACCAACTTGGATAAACACTAGAGGATTAAAGGATATAATGCTAGAAAAATAACTGCATTACAGTTTGAAATTGCATATTAAGAACTGAGCTGGACTTCAATTTGGGGGTACAAAAAGGGTCTAAAAAGGGGATTCCCCATATTTTCAGAACACATTCCACAAGACTCCACAGTAGGTTAAGATACAATCAATTCACTGCTTCTGCCAGAAAAACCTCAGTAACTACACCTGATTTGCTGACACTGAACCAGTATTGTTATACATCTTCATACTAACAGAAATTTCTCTACAAGAACATAGTTTCCCACTTAATAATTTCAAAATACCTCAAAACAAAACACTGATCCTTGGTTTTCACAGTGCAATGAAATTGGAATTCCAGAGCGCAGATTTTGAAGAGAATGAAGTGAAAAAACCTAGCTTTTAAATATGAAAATCAAAAAACCTTTTGTATTTACACAGAACTGAATGCACTGCTTCAGAGAAATAACTAGAAAGACGTTTTTAGTTAGCCTCTTCTTCTCAATTTGCGCGCAGTATTGTCTACGGATAACGGTACCTTTTCCTTTTTGTTAATAATTGCATACCTGTATGTACCAGGGAGGGAGAAAAGGACACATATATTTGCTTGAAGGAATCAAATATTATAGTATTTGCAATGTATATTATGGTTCACTAGTTACTAGCAGGTCGCTTAAAGAACTGCTATATACTAGAGCCAGGTCTATTTTGGTATTTAGGGAACTTACAGAGACTTTTTCTTCAGTTATTCATGGCTTTGTCCTGATGTGCCTGAATCCTGTATCACGCCTACTTACTTCTTGCCTTATAGCATCTTCTGCCATTTTCAATCATTTAACCATGGAGATTTTTTTCTGTTTGAGCATTGCTTACCTACAGATTTGGAAAAATAGGTACACCCGGTCGTCACCTGCAGAGGCAAGGTACCCGCACAGCCTCAGCAGCAGTACTCGTATGGCGCTGCACAAGCGGGCCCCAGGCAGCCCAGGACCCCCACCTCAGCGCAGCGGGCGCCGCGGCCCGTCAGCGGGGCAGAGGCCGCCTTCCCTCCCCTCCCCTCCCCTCCGCAATCCCCGGGGCTGAGAGCAGACTTCTCCGGGTCTCGGGGAAAAGACAAGTTCCCGGCGGCAGTGACGAGGCGTGCCAGCGCCGACTCCCTCAGAGAGGTGACGGCCCCTGCCCCCCTCTGAGCGCCGGCGGACTGCAAGGCAAATGGCGACCACCATTTCGAAGCCCCTCTTCGTTGAGGCGCGACCCCCACCCCACGGGGCGGCGCCGCAGGGCCGGAGACCTGGCGGGAGCGGAGCCTCACCCCTCCGGGGCAGGGCGAGACGGTGTGCTACGAGGCACAGCTGAGGAGGCGGGGAAGCGCCCCCCCTCCTCGCCNCGAAGCGCGGCGTTGGACCCGAGGGGAAGGGCCAGGGTCTCCCAGAAAAGGTCGCTTAAACACCATGAGAGAAGAGTAATGTTTAGTGAGCTTTTAAAGGAATAGTTAGGAAGAAGAAAGAAAATTAACGCGTATATATGCATAGTTAGTATTACATAGCTTTCGCTGAGACTCACTAAACGCCTCACGTGTCTCTCTGCATTCAGTTCATTGTCCAGAACAATGAATTGCGAGTGCAGCTCCATCTGGGCTCTGGGAAATGGGTCCTGGTGAAGGAAATTTATTTTATAAAGCACTTCTCCCCCTTTGGGAGTGAGTGTGGAGGAGTCCCCCCCTCTTCGGGCTTCTTTTGTACCTGTTAGTCTTTCTTTGAGCTCAGGCGTAACCATTTTTCAGGTTGTTTCTGATTGCCTGATGAGAAGAAATTCAGGTAGGTATTTCTCCGATACATTTTTCTTTGTTTACAAAAAATCTCGGAGAAACAAATGAGAGGCTGTTCCTCTGCTCAATAGGCCAGTGCTTTTTTCAAGTGAGCACATCACACAGGGCTCTTTCTCGCTCAGCTTTCTGTAGCGATCTCTCTATAAGTGTTTTGCCAGCTTATCATGACCCCCCTCTGCTTCTTCCACAGAGTTTTTAATTGTATCTGTCTCATATAATGAGACATGCTGATCTATAAGATAAGCAGATCTCTATTTTGGTAGTCAGAAACACACCATTGGGCTCTGATCTACCTTGCCCGGGGGCTATGTTTTGGTGACAATTCCTATCATTCTAATTTAATCTGTTACAAATAAAAAGCAACTGCTGTATTCATCAGCTTCAGCAAGGTCTGACTCACTCCACAGCATCCAGTACCACTTCAAATGCGAAAGCGCTAGATCAGTTCTTGTCTATATTTAACAAGTACTCTGTAAGTAATCTTCATAATAAAAAAAAATATGAGGAAGGCTTTATATCCATACATCTTTTCATAATTATTTAAGGTGGAAACTTTAAAGACTGAGGAGCAACAGCATGTCTCCACAAAACTCTTCCAGCACCACCTTTATCCATTGTTGTACCAGTTTTGTTTTAACAAGGCAGTAGTTTCTAACAGTGAGTTGTCATCATTCTGACCAAAGTACAGTATTTTTTTTTACCTTTCTCTTGATTAGTGAACTCTTTGTGATCCTACAGACACACATTTTTTTCTAGCATCCACATTCTAATAAATTACGTCGAGATAATCCTTTATCAAAACTGAAAGTAACCGAAGCCAAACCTTGATTCAGGTGGTTGGTAGGAAATGTAAATCCTAAGCATTTTCTCTGAATTTAGCCCATGACAACATTAGAAAGAAACTGAGGTGATATGAGAGTCTCCAGAAGTTCTGCTGAGCAGTGCTCCATTTCATATTGTTGTTTTTGTTTAATTTTTGTACACTGGTGTATACAAAGTCTTCATCACAAGCCATTATTTTCTCTGGTTGTCTGCAGTTGTAAAATCCTGTAGTATACAGGATTATATAAACATTATAACAACAAATTGTAATATAGACAGCAAATAGTAATATAAACACACGTCTAGTCAAGCTGACCCTGTTGGACAATCAACAGGCTTGTCCAAGGGAGATCCAAATGTTTAATCGTACATGCCCTCAGTTTACAGAAATTATAACATACTTTAAAACATCCCTATCAGTTGTGCATAAGGTTCTAAAATGTCATTGTTCTTTAACAAGTTGTGTAAGAAGCACCTAGATTCAAGAAAAATAACATCTGCGTGCACTATTCTGCACATTTTCCCCCAGTATTCTCAAGAATTCTTTGATAATCAGAATCTAGAAGCTCTGGGTATTCCCAGATTTCTACCAGATTCATATGTTGGTTTTTGAACCATAGAAATTTCCTTGATTATCACTAAATAATTTTGGCTCATACGACCTAGACCTTCGTGAGCTCTGTTACAAAAGCTCATTTCTATATTAATAATCTTTATTTCAAGTCTCTTGAGTTTATATTTCACTGTACCTGCTTGCTTTGTTCTGATGCTGATGGTTTTTCACTCCCTTTTCACTAGGTCCTTGCAGGCCAGCTAGAATCACTTTTCCAAACACTGCCAGCCTGTTCAGGCTACCTGTTTGCAGTCAGGGTACAGTCACGATGGGTAACTACACTGTACTGGAGCTACATGAGTCGTATGCTTACAGACTTCATATCCCGTGGTGGATTTCCAAACAGGAAAATGGTCTTCCATGGTGCAGCAATTTTCATTGCTGTGGCTTTGTAAGCACAACTGGAATTCACAACTTGCCAACAGTCATCCATGAATCACAGAAATACCATAATACAGAATTTGAAAAGGCAGCTAAGGATTTAAAATAAAAAAAACCAAAACAAAACAATCCCCAAACCCCCTTATCTTAATTCTGACTCGCCTATTTCAGCAGGAGTGTATTTCAGATGACATAGCCCTTCCATTTTTGTAATGTTATACAGGTTAAAGAAAAAGATTTATTTTTAGTGATGTCCTTTACTCGCATCTGCACTTCAAAGGTTTGCCTTTGTTAGCAGTCAGGCTGTTAATGTTACTGTTTGCAGTAACAGGAAGAGTTGTCAATCCTAAACTACTATTTACATGAACATTGCTTATCTTGAAGCCAAACCAAAACAAGCCATATTTAAGTGCAGCCATTATTTTTTGTTGTTGCTTGCAAATCTCAGGTAGAAAAGAACAACTCTTAATTGTTGTAATATTTCTGATTACACGTGCAGTGATGATTGACCCATTATACAGTGGCTCCACTAATGCAAGCTCAGTGGGAGATCAAGCCCTTCCTAGCCTTTCTTTAGACTGTATTTGAAAATTAAATAATTGTCATTTCTATGGCCATAGCTAGATGCCAAAAGGTGAAAAGCTATTATTAAATGAAATGTTATAAAATGCTATAGCCTCAAGAATTGAGTGGGAATGGAGTATTTCTTAGGCAGTAAATAGTCTACAGTATTTAACTGATGAGCTTTGGAAGTGTTCAGTTGCTAAACATTAAGTAGGTTTGGGGTTTGGGTTTTTTTTGTGAATTTGTTAATGTTTAAATTGACATAGAGTACTGACTTGTAGTGAAACAAGTAACCAACAAATTATAAATGGAAGTATTTTAATCATAAACATATCATTATAATGGAACCTACTCTTTCTGTAATTAAAAAGTTGAGATGCACTGTCTTACGCTGATTTATAATCTTAAAATCTTATTTAAATGGATATACACAAACATTATTCACTACAGTAAATCCCTTTAAAAGTTAGGAGGGCTTCATGCTTTTGAAATACCTGTTCATCTCTGTGTGCATTTTTCTTTGCCCAGAGATGGACTTGTGATTACAAACAGAATGCATGACTGCGTTAACCTACACACATCATAAACACTGGTGTATCAGAAGTTAATGTAATAATACTAAACAGGTTTGCTGGAAGAGAAAAAACAGTTGCTGAAGACTTTAAGGACGCTGCTGAAATGTGTACTACTGTGAAAATCTTGAGGCAGTTTTAAATTCTGGCTATGCAAATATGGATACAGCACTCTGAACTGTAAGTTTCTGCCACCATCTTGGAGAAAAGAAACATAAAAAACTGTGGTTCAACCAGTTCTTCACATGTCCCTTTCTTACCTCAGAAGTTCATCAGCCTTCTGCTTCATTAATAGGGAGGACTCACATTAAGACTTCCCTCCATCAGTGCTTGCCTCCTCTTCCAAATCATGTCATATTTTGTTCACATGGAAACATCCCCCATCATACCTGCTACTTTCCTCATCTGCATCTCTGCCTAAGAGTAGGGTTGCTCTATTTCTGAGGGCAAAAGAATAAGGTAAAGGGAAGGATAAGGTGTGCAGAGACCATGGTGTACTGTCATTTTTAACAGCTCTCCACGAGAGTCCCAGAGCCCATGTCCAGTCCCAAGTCAGGGCTCAGTAGGAGGGAAGGTCAAGGCCCCTGAAGGAAACAAACCTGCCAATTCTCAGCCCACTGAGCCAAAGCCCAGATTCTCTGGTCTGTCCTGGAGGAAGCAAAATGCTTCAGTTTGGAGCTCTCATCTCGAAATCATAATTTCATCCTGAGTGCCCCCTGTCCCATTCACCACCTGAGAGGAAAAGCAGGACGTGTGCAGGTACAGATACAGTAAGCTGTGTCCAAGGGGTCTAGCAGCCAAGGTCTTATTGCTTTCTTTTAGACAGATATCTGAAACGACAGCTGCTAACTTTAATGCATCTGTGCATACTTGCATAGAAAGATGGTTGCTCTAGCTGAGACATCTAGTTTTGTTCTCCTTTGCACTGAATCCTAAATACAAAACTACTGTGTTACCTGAATACAGAGGACAGCAAGGGCAAAGCAACTGAGGAGTTTTACAGCATGGATCTGAAGCAAAAAACAGCAAAGGGGACGGAAAAGGAGAGAGAACCTCCATTAAAAAAGTCTTGAGTAATGAAGGAAATTAAATACCAGCAATGTTAATGTAAGAGTGGATTCTACTGCCTCTGAAATCAATGGAAGCAATGAGAATAATATTAGAGCTTTACGCATATATTCAAAGATGATTTAAACTAGAAGCCAGCAGCTGCAGAGTAGTCAGATAAGCACTATAGAAGTGCAGAAAAACTATGTAGGTAGCAGCACAGCATTAAAGAGTAATTACACTTGTACCGGGAAAGAGCAGAGGAAGCAGTTCAACAGTGTAACAGTTCTAGCCAAGACTGAAGTGCAAGGTACATAGCCATAGTCCAGCCCTTACAAATCATAAGTACAAACTGCAGACCTCAGGCAGACGCCTGGAAACAGAAGGGGGGAGATGGAATGCCTGATGAAGAGATACCACTGAAATGTAAATAGCATCACTGAACTATAGTGAGTTAGAATTATATTGGATTCATTCCCAGCTCTAAAATCCAGAGGAAAGGTGACTCAGAGGACTTAAAAGCCAACAACAAACAATACACATAGAAGAGCCTACGTGCTGTATATTCGAGATGCCAATTACCAAGAGAAGGATCCACACAGATTCTAGCAAGCAACGTGTACCACAGTTAGCGGTACCTAATGCATAGCTCTTCCACAACATGAGTCAGGTTACCCAAATACCGTAAACTTACCCTTTATTCTGCAGAGCTGGAGTGTGTTGCTCCCAAGAGTAACCCTTAGTCTTGCTTTGTACAGCTTTCTTCACAGAGGCAGCAGTAAAATGACTGGGAGTTCCATTGCAACCTCTGATGGCTATGTTAACAATTGTTGCTGGGCAGACTTGGCGTAATTATTATGTTTAAATCTCTGAATTTACCCTTAGTGGATGAACATCCGAACCACTGAGTGGCCTATGTCACTCAAATACTACGCCTGAGTAAGTATGCAGGACATTATTATTAAGTTTGGAAGGTGAACTTATCCAAATAATCATTTCCCTTTCTCAAAGTTCCTTCTCCTTCCCTCTTCCCACATATAGCGTATTTTTCCCCCCATAGTACAGAAAATTAAAAGCTGCAGAAGGAAAAAGTAAAATGAGAGGATACTTCACGTTAAGAATATCCTATGCAAATTCCCAATAATTATGCTGTATACAATTCTAATAAATAGCAATGCTGGCTAAGATAAATCTACAGTTCTTTATGTGCTGCTTTTCTTCTTACAGCTAATGAGTTCCCTTAGTGTTCAAAATCCATCTTTGCTGCCACACGCTTACAAAGGTAAATCACTTGAATGGGCTGAGCTTTCTTCTATTTATTGTTGCTAGGGGAACCACCTTCTTGGTATTCACCAATGTAACATGTCTTTTGACATGTGTTTCTGAGGACCAGATGAAACACAGCTGTGCAGCAGTGAAAAAAAATGTATTGCAGCACCACACAGAAGAGCAGCGTTATTGTAGTACCTTAGCTTGATATTGTTTTGGATTTCTTACATGTTTCTTTAGACAGATAAGAATTGTAAAATTATATGTAATAATCTGATTAATATTCCCTAATTCTGCCCACAATTTAAACACAAAGAATCCCAGTCTGTGAAATAACTGTTGCTAAAATAGTGCCCACCTAATTTATTTTAAATACTCTTTTCCTTGTATAAGGAAACGTTTCCTTATGAAATCTTGCTATTATGTGACTAAAAAAACCCCAATCCAAATAGGGATAAAGTGGAAGTATGAGCCATTTCTGAACAGCCAGGTCTCTGAAGGTTATTTGAATGACATCAGTCACCTGCTGAAAAGTATCAATTCTACAATTAGAGCACTAGACTCGTGAAAAGCAATAAGCATCTTTGACTCTCAGAATATATTTGTTTCTTGAGATAGCAGCTTCTGGCAGGAAAAAAAGAGATGAGGTAGAGATATTGAAAAGGTATCAATATGTTCAGAGTCACAGCTGACTATGGGAAACAAACCAATTTTAATTTCCTGGTGATTTTGATTACTGCCAAAATATCTGTGTGGGAAGGAGTGACATTTGAGGTTGGAGGCAGCAAAGCATGAAAACCTGCAGAAAGCATGAAAGTGAAGCATGAAAGGGCCGTATCTCACTTAAGTCCTGTATGCACATTTATATTTCTTTGACGATGGCAGATCCTACTACCTGGATTGCTGTACCACCAGCTGATCTACCATTATAGAACAGCACTTATTTGATTTACTTACTGAACCAAACAGGTGTTCCCTGTCTTAAAGGAGCTTACAAGCTAAGCGTGAGACAAAACCAAGAGGCTAAAGTGGACAGCTAGAGCACCTAAATGAAACAATACTTAAAAGTCCCTTCAGCTGCCCTGAAAATCTTAGTTTAACAAAACCTGCAAGTCTATAGTTTATATGATGCATAACCTTACACCAGCAGTTCTCACCAAGTACCTTGTTACAGAGCTCTCTGAGATGAAAACAGCAGCGCTGTACTAAACTCTCTCAAGAGCAATGGGAAGTTGTCATAGAACACAGGCAGTATCTTTTAGGGCCTGTGGAGATACCCTGAAAAAACACAAAGTGAGTTTTAAGTTTTCAAAGCCGATGTATAACAAATCTAAAATGACCAGCAATAGAGCAAGAAAGCAGCCACAGCCTCTACAAACTAGTTTTCAAGCTGTACCCCCTGGCTATTCCTGCATAAAATGCTCTGAGAGAATGCATTCTTATTTGCAAAGTATTGTTACACAGTCGCAGGGGGCTCTCCAGCTATTTTAGGGCACTTTTGTTGTGGAATACTACACAATTCATATATACAATGTGGAGACAACAAAGGCATGAAAAAAGTGGCTGCATCATATGGAGAGAGCCCCAGCTTTTCAAAGAAACAGAAGGAAAACACTTCTCACAGCAAACTGTATTAGTGGCTTCAAGAGCCAGGTGCAAAGGATATTCCTTGACACCTGAAAAACAGACAAAGGCTCATTATCTGCTTTAGGTATTTGGCAGTACTTACATGTAATCCCCGAGAACATGTTGTTCTGATTTGGTAAGTGCTTCAGTACACAGTACCATTCTATTTTAATATGGGACCCATACGCATTTGGTCGCCACATTTAAGGCCAAAGCACAGGGACAGTTCAACACTTAGAAAAATGACTGTTAAAATGAAGGAAACAATACATTTGGGGTTTTTTTTTTCCAGTTTTAATCTCTGAAATGTATCTTGCTTTTTTTTGTTGAAACATTAAAAAAAAGAAAAATCCAACCATGAGGAATAAGCCCAGCATAATAATTTTCAGTCAAAATTATTAAAAAGTTTAGTAGTCATGAGTTGAAAGCAGTCCTACGACGGGACATGTATTAGGCAACAGGAAATGTAAGTGATTCTAGTAGCTAAAAATAACATTAAGGGCAGCATATGGAACTGACTGAGGGAGTTTGATTTTACAGGAAAACAGTTTTCTCCCAGAAAATTCCTGCTCCATGACAGCAGGTAATGGAAAAAAAAAAATTTTTTTTTAGCTCCAGTCCTTAAAACATTTGTTTCCATACTCAGTGGAAATGGAAAGATTTACTATCCATGTGGTATGTAAAAGGGATAAAGACAAAAGGAATAATAAGTTGTTTATTGGGTAGTAAATCATTCAATGATGTGAGGGGTTTCCATGGAACCAGCTCCCGTTTTCACGAATTAAGAGACCAGCCTGCTCTACATCAGGTGACAGAATTACAGGAAATGGCTTTTCAAATAATGGTACTTTCATGAATGCTCAATTTGAGACATTTTAACTGGGACTCAGAGCTAAATTTAAAATGCTTTTCAAAAGAGTGGGTTTTTTTTCACATGCAAAACCATACATTGCAAAAATCATATTTTAGGGTAGTAAGATTAGCTTTTTAAAACTATCGTTTATTTAACAGGATTCAGTTTTGCTTTCTCAGTAGAATTCAAAGAAACACAACATTTGAAGCATGTGGCATTAAATCTCCTGAATAGCATTAGTGGTAAGAAAGTACAAATGATACAGTGAATAAAAAAAATTAAAACCCTATCAATTAAAAGGATTTAAAAAATGCATTAGAACACCCTGGCCATTTATACAGCTAAGAATTCATGAAGTGTTTGACTTCACTGAGAATATGCTTTTCCTACTTAGGGACATCCATTTCCAGGAATTAATAGCTAGTACAGCCTAGCAAGATTACAACTGCAGTGACAGGACATTATAGTGGCATAAGAGGCAAGTTAAGTCACGAGCCCAAACCGGCAGAAGCTGGGGCTCTTCTCAGTGTACGAGCACTTGCAGGCAAACAACTGCGCCCCTGAGAAAACATGAGAGTAGGTGCTCAGGGCACTGTGCCCTGCCAAAAGGAGGCATTCATGTAGTGTGGCCTTCAGAGCAGCAGTATGGATCTCACTGACTGCAGTAAGCAATCCACACAACACAAATTGTCACATAGAGCCAGCCTCCTCAGACTACATGCACTCCCTCCTATCCCACAGTGATAACTGAGAGCTGTGAACCTCCATACGCTGCGTCAGCTCATTCCTGTGGTTTTCTTACTTTGCAAACAGCATTTCATTCTTATCTAGGCTAATGCTCAGACAGGCTCCATTCATCATTACCCCCACCTCTGAGAAAAGAAAGTGAAAAGCAGGACGGCAGAATCTGGGTTAGATGAAAATTAGATCTAAATCATATCAAGATCAGCACAAACCTCTCTGTCTCCTCTGGCAGCTATACACACAGCACAAACTGATCTCATGGGATCCTGAAGTAAAGAATAACATTTATTGGATACTGTAGCAAAACACCCTCTTTTAAAGGAAAAATGCCATTTGCTTGTGAACTACCAAAAGTTATGCAAGATTTCTCTTGCAGAGGTGATGAAAATATTCATTGAAAATTTCAGGCCATCACTAAAAAAAGAAGTTATTCTGCAATGGTCAAGGTCAAAACAAGACTGTTTCACCAAATTTCTCAAAGGTCAAAGAAAAGGAAAAATTTAATACATAAATATATACATTCATCAAATGGAAGTAATAGTTATTCCAGAAACAGATTTGACAGAAGATCAAGCACAGTTTTCCCAGAAGTACAGTTTCTCAACTCAGCATTTTAATTTTAGCAGTTTGCAACAGCACCGCTGTAATAGCTGGCATAAAATTAAGCACAACTTTAAGTGGTATAGTTATGAGTAAAATAAAATAATCCAAATTACTAACACAAAATACATGACTGTGTGTAAATAACAAAAAGAAAAAAACATACCAGATTTACTCCCTATGCAAAGTACTTCACATGCATAAGCTTTTGTTATTTAACTAACTGCCTGGCTATTGGGTGGAATTCAATAATAATTACATTTTGGATGACTGGGGTAGAGAAAAAAATTTCACGAACACACAGATTGACAGTAGACTTTTATTAACATATCTTACAATGTTGATTACTGTATTCCTAGTTTTATACTCTTCTGATGTGTTATAAAGATTGATTTAGATTCTACAGTAATGTACTGTACTTAAATGATCATTCATACAGGATATCACACCAGAACATTTGAGTAATACACGCACACACCACTCTAGTTTGGACCTGTTATTTTTCAAGGTTAGCTTAATAAAGTAGGATTAAAAAAGTTATGGGGGAAATCAAAATTCTTGTTTAGCAGCATGCAAGGATATTCAAGTACAATTTTTCAACCAAGTGATTTTTTTGTTGTTGTTTTTAAATTGACTGGTGACTAATTCACCGGTACTAAAATAAACACTATGAAATACCCAAATGTTAAAGTTAAGGCTAATAGTTTTACTTCACATCCATATGCACAACCAGAGAACATTCCATTTTAAATAAAACACAGTAATCAAATTCTGAATACATTATCTGTTGTAAATCTAGCATTGGAGCTTCAAACTACAGATTACTCAAGTTCATGAGCCCTGTAATAATGTTATGCTGGAGATGTAAAGAATCTTTTTGCTCTTTAACCACACTTACAAAATGGCCTGATACTCATAATGAGCAATGCAAAAATATTACAGGCAGAACTTATAATACAGTATCAAAAAAGTAATATTTTGGAAAAGACATAGCCATTTAGTTGGTGAAACAGTAATTGTAATCTTACAGGAAGTACTGTAATACTTTTGAAATATATATATATTTATATGTACGTATAAAAACCAGCATCCTTTATTGTGGGGTTTTTTGAATTGCAGGTATCCAGAAAAACTCATTGTATTTACTTATTTTTCCTTCTGTCCATTCTCCTTGATTGCTATACAGTCATTCTATTTCCCCTATATGCTTTTCACTAGATAATGTCTTCCACTGGGGAACGGTTTTCATTGCGTATGTGGTTTCATCATAAGATGTTTGTATTTTACACATATAAATTTTATTTTACACGCAAGCTATGGAAGTCCAGGAACATACAGTACTGCCAGGAACTGCTTGATAGTACTGTATGAAACAGCCAACAAATGTCCAACACTTGTGAAAAACATTAGTAGCAGTATATTACATACCAGAATCTTAACTATAATCTTTCCTACCTACTTACACTGTGGGGTTTAGCCCAGTCATGCCTGTTATCATGAACTTTTTTAGCCCTCTAAGTATGAACTGTTTTGGGATTCATCCAATGAGGCTGCACATGCATTGGTTGTTCATGTAGGCTATCCTGTTGATTTTTTTTTTTTTTCCTTTTTAGGAAACCAAGCAGAAAGAACAGTGATTACTCTAAACAAATACAATATAGAAGAACCTCCTGAAATGACAGGAAAGATACAAAATTATGTTTCATTTGCAGAATAGCCTGCACATTTCCAATCCAATCATTCTGAAACATTCATCTGGTCTGAAATGACAGGCAGGCTTATGGTTGTTATGCTTCTAACTGAGATCTGCTATGTTGGGCGCCACACAAATTCTTTATATACAGCAATTTCTGTATGTGTTATCACTAACAGTTTATTCAACTGATATGGGAAAAAAAATCTCCTTTCTGGAAAAGAAAAAAAAAAAAGAAGAAATAATACGTGTTCTGGATTACATTAAGAGCAATAAGATAACTAACAGCTATTTCACTTATTTATGGAGAAAAAAAATGAAATTCCTGAGAATGCATAAGTTTTCAGTAATGCCTGAAATATTTCAATAGACCTCTCATGATAAGTGAAATACTCTTTAAAATTCAACTTTCAGACCAATTGTTACCATGCAGTCTCACAATCGTTTTACAAATCCTGTCTAATTACAAACGCATATCAAGCAAAAACCTCAAACCAACACAAAAAAGGCAAAGAAATTTTATCCAACATATTTAGGCGATGTAGTAGACATATACACCGTTTCAGCAAAAATTGCTAAAAACTCAACTCCACGCAGAGAAAATAAAAACATGACAGCTATCTCTGGAGCCTCTAAAGAACCGGAAGTAAAATTTGTGCTTCTTAACAATAATGGGCTTTAAAAAACAAAAGAAAAATGGACTACTGAGTGCAATCAGATTGCTCACACCATTTTGAGGATTTAATTGCAAATTATTGTATCATTATTTAGTAGCGACAGCAGCTAATTCTGAAAAAATTTCACATGTTGACAAAGTTCCATTTCCCTTTTATGCCCATACCCCACTCCACCCCGAGCCAAAGAGCTAAACTCCCATATAATTAAAGCTATTGTCAGTCAAGATGCATTCATTCATGGTAACAGCAATGATATGGTGTGTAGATGATGATGATGATTTACAAGCCATTATAATGTGGCCCCCATCTTTTATTGATATGATCAAAAGTATGAGACACCCACTGCTGCTCAAGCACTTTGTATCTTTCTTTGCATATGTAGAGAGGTTTACCACGCCTGCAGGGGGCGGGGAGGGGGGAAGAAAAGAAAAACAAATGGTTAATATGCCAAATAAACAGAAAACTGCTTCATTATATAATCAACACACGATACTCATACAACTTTTCCCAGGGGAAGCATGCATTTTTACTGGTGAGGGGCTTTTGGTTTTGCTTTTAATAAGATAACTGTTGGGACTTCCCTTCCTCCCTCTTGGATAGCAGAATCCAGAAAACATCTGTTGTTCTCTCAGGCATGTGTAGCTTGGAAGCTACACTCCTTCCCTACACTGGAATCCAACTGCATCGTTTGATTAAGGACCAAACAAAAACTTTCGGAGAAAAGTGTTTCCCAATGCAACACTCAGAAATTGACCGTCACTGGGAATGGCAACCTAGGAATCTGTCCGTTGGGTGCCTGGTGTGTATAACTCAAAGATCATGATTACACCATCTTTGGGCCCAAAAAAAAAGGAAAAAAAAAAAGAAAAAAAAAGGTCAGTCCAGCTTGCAGTAAATGGGGATTTTCCACTCAAGGAAGGTAGAGATCTGTTATTACCTGTTATTGCATGTACTGCATAACATGAAGTTGATCTACACAGAGAAGCAACAACGAAACACACTTGTAATGAAAACATTACCTAAGATCTCTGTCTTCTTCACCATGTGCATCTAGATAAACAGAACCCCAAAGGCAGAAACGATGGCCTCGTATGATGATGATTACGGATGCATTAATCAAAAGAAATATTCCTGTCCCAGCTCCACAGTTTTGAGAATGCTGTAATATTATGGGTGTAGAAAGGGAAGAGTACAAAGATTCTGTTAGTGTCTGCCAACTTTGTAGCAAAAAGGATTTAAAAAATAGTAATTAGTTTTGCTTGAAATAATGTACACACATTATTTACTAAGAAACAGTTTGACAAAGGATAGCCTGTCCCAAAATTCTCCAAGCAAACTAGAACTCCATGTCTTGTGCTGCCATAAGAACACTTGCATACAAAAATGGTTCCCTATTCAAAAAGGGAGGATATTCGTTATCATGTAAAAACAGAATTACCCAGCAAAAATGAGCAAAAATATTCTCTACCATATTTTGAATTTGTTGTGGTATAGCAAACTGTATAGCATGACCAAATATTTTTCATAGATGGCAAGAATAAGAGAAAGTATTCAGAAAAACTTAATATTACCTCTTTTACAATAAATAGCCTCTATTGCTAAACATTTGCTTTCTCTACCCATGCTCACAGATCTACTCTATGGCTCTACAAATCCAGCAAAAAATTTTTTTTAATAATTCTTGCTTGCTGCAATATGTCATTCATCTCTGTGAATGGCATGATCTGTATTAGTGAATTCATTTTAGCAATTAAAAAACTTGCTCCTCCTATATAGTTTTATTACAATTAGAGGCTATAATCCCATCAACTATAATAAAATGTAATTAATTACATAGATTTTTAATTCTTTGTTTTATAACTTTGTGTTTTCATGAAGCTTGACACCTTAAATACAACTGTTAACTCTATTTTAAATTTTGCCCACTCCTCCTCCTCCCACTGTATTAGCAGTATGAGAGAGAAAGGTGAGTTCAAACACTTGCAAAAAGGTCCAAGATCCCTCTGAAATTTCTTTGGGTTTGATTATATGCCTGATTTGTAAATATCTCCCCAACAAATTCCCCTCA
>WAAD01001361.1:35842-52414 GCA_013389945.1 Fregata magnificens
AGATGGTCAGGTATATCAGAAAGTACTCTATAAAAGGAAAAAAAAAACCCCATACATTGATATTCTTATGTATGCAGAAAGCAAGGAAACAAAACAGAGCAAAATTAAAATAATATACAAACAATCAGAATGGAGACAAATTTCAATGGTTATGAATCAAAACCATGTGTCAACATTACACACAATGGCTTTGTAAGAGTTTTTCAAACAGGTGAAATAGGCTATGGGCTTAAAAAGGTGAATAAAATTGCTCTCTAGAATCCAGTCTAGGTCCATCCATCAGAAATAAGCGCTAAACATTATCAGTGAGAGTTGAACGAGATAAACTTTAAAGGTCCCTTCCAACCCAAACTATTCTATGATTATATAAACACGTTTTGGAATGAAAACCATCAAAACTGAGCAATGGAGTTAAAAACTATCCATGAATGTGAGAATCAATTACAGAATTTGAATTAACTCTCTCTTACCAGTACACATTCACAGTAACTCTGTTGTTTGCAGCATAGTCCTTTCAAGCATACAAAAGTACCACAAACTAGACAAACAGCAGGATCTTTAGGAACCTTGGTACAGACAGTACAAGTCTTTCTGTGATAATACTGAAAAATGGTATTGTAATTCTCAGGCAACTGAAGGAGGCGTGGCAAGTCCCACTTAGGCTCCTGGATAAGCAAAGCCTACAAATAAGATAAGAACAATATATCAGTTCTGCACATTCATTTATGCATTTATATTCTCTAAGAGAAGAGAATATCAAAGAAAGGAAGCATGCAGTTTAAAAATCTCTCACTTCTTCTGCATTTCACAAATTTAAAAGTCAAAAGTCACCTTGCAATAGTCACTTGCCTCTGGCTGAACACCCTCCCCAACTGTGGTCACATTTCACCTTTTGTAATGGGTGCAAAATGGGCGCTAGCCTTTTCCCAAGGACGTTTTCTAAATGTGACACTTTTTAAGCACAAAAATCTTCATAGCTAAAACAAGAGGATTAAGACTGATCTAAAGGGAAGACTCCCACTCACGACCCTAAGTTATTTTGGCAACATCAACACACTGCTGCCAAACCCTGGCCCTGACTACGAAAGCTGTCTCCTAGCTAAAATTTAGACTAAAACCTTCAAAACCAGCACTGAAGTTAGGCTCTGTAAATGATATTTGAAGACATCTGCCTGATTTCCAAAACTGTGTTGCACACATAAATTTTGAGGCCATTAGGAACTTACCAGAACTCACAAATTTTTGACAAGTCAGGCACTACCTAAATACTGGTTTCAAACCTAGCTCTTCTCTTTTGCTCTTAAAAACACTGTCTAATTTTATGGGGTTTTTTTGCTGTGGGTTTTTTTTTGTGGTTTTTTTGGTGTGTGGGGGGTTGTGGTTTTTTTTGGTTTTTTTTTTTTTTTTTTTTTTTTTTTTTTTTTAAGATAGTAATGTGTTTTCCTTCAACCTACTCATTTTTACTGGGTTTACAATTGATGGGCATAGGGGTCAGATGGGATCTTTCTTGCAAGGTGTAAAATCTTTTTGAAGAGTGCATGACCTCAAAACCTAACTTGCAAAAAAACCCAAACAAACAAAAAAAAACAAACCAAAAAAACCAACCAAAAAACCCCAGCAACCCAAAACACCCCCCTGCCCCGCAAATCACCCGGTTCCTTTTCAATAATGGAAAGAATGCTGTCAGTTTCACTGCAATCTCTCTCAAATGCCTATCAGATTGGCAGCAACTATATTTTGAGATTATTCTGAGTATTCAAATTTTCACTCACAATAGCTTAATTCATGCCTGCAAACATACAAAGGCAGATGCAGAACATGTTGCAGAGTGAAGAATGCATCTGGCTTGCCTTTTTGACACCATAAACTTAGGAGAGGGGGACTTGAATTGTTGAGATGCAGCTTCTTCACAAAAACAATGCAATAATGTTGAAAGATTTCCATTTCACAACTGATATTCCAATTGCACTGATTCAAGTCTTGGTATCGTTTCTTTAACCTTCGGAGAAGATGTACCATCTTTTATCAGTCAACTATTAAACAGCTTTTATCCTTTTCATCTTTTTCAGTATTGCAACTGGAGATGCTCAACAATATCAATAATGCCTAACAGGCAAGAGAAACTTCTGATAAATATTTTCTTAAGAGACAAAGTTTCTGTTACATGCCCTTCATAGGCTTCAGGTGCAGAAGATACGGGTACACTTAGTATCATCTAAGGATAGTGTGTCTATTTTCTGTCTCCAGCAATCATATAAAAAAGATAGGCTTTCTTATTCCTGTTTTTAACCAGTCCAACCCACATCGACTAACTAGTATTTCTGATGACAATTTCTCTCTCATTTACAAGTCAGGTTCTCAGATCCTTATCCAAAATGATAGTGTACGTGCATAGTGAATCAAGCAATAAATAGCTGCTTCCACATCAGCACTATTTTGGAAGAAGTAATTTTGCTACATACCTTTACTTGATCTGGATGTCTGTCTGCAAATGAAGCCAATTCTGAGCACCACTGTGATATCATGTCAAACGCTGGCACTGGCCAATCGAGACAAGAGGCACTGGTGAACTGATGAGCCGACTGAAAAGATGGTAATAGACCCAGGCAGCTTGCAAGAACTGTGAATTCTTCATCTTCCTTTTAGGTATGAAACCAGAGTAGTTTAGATTAATACCTACACTCTGAATTTTTAAATAGTTTATTAAAAATGTGTCTGTTACAATAAAAAAAGTAAAGACGTTCCAGTACAATGATGCTAACAGTGATATTCAGAGACACAGAAAAGCTTCCATTTTTTCCAGATTACCTCAAAATGGATTACTAAAATACAAGAAAACTGGTCAGAAAGAAAAACTCAAAACCGAAACCCAAACCCCACATAAAACCACAAATCCAAAAAAACACAAACAAAAAAAGAAAACCCCAAACTCCCCAATAATTTTCTTCCTGTTTAGCACCCCAAACTGGCTTGTAGCTGTTTTAGAGATGAGATGATTTTAAGGCAAGGAAACGAAGGCGCTGACCTGAAGCAAACTCTACTTAAATCAGCCACGGAACTTAAACATAATTGTCCACTGATGCAACGTCTCTGAGAATTAAGTCCAAGTATTAACAGGCATTAAGCAAACTCAGGACTGAATTCCAGTCTGTGTGGAAATTATGCCATCTCTGCAAATGCTGGACAAGTTTTAAAAGTATGTTGGTATTTTATGAGACAGGCATCTATGACTTGATAAAATAAGCATGTATTTGCTGAATTTTAAGAATATAGTACCATTTTTCAAGGCAACTCCTTGAAAACAAATTTATAGAAGGCAAGCAATGCTGCAGAGCAATGCTATAAAATACGATTTAAAAAAAAAAAAATCTTACGATAGAAAATACATACCATGAAAAAGACATCTTAAAAGTCTGATTTTTGATCTCTAGCTTTTAAATGGAAACATTTGAGTGTGTCCCTCTCAATCTGTACCTGGCAACTAGGTAAATCCCCTCCAAAAAGATGGTGTTGAAGAAGGCTTGTGATCCTGAGGAAAGGCAGGCAGAACTGCTGCAGATAGCACTCTACAGAATCAGGATTTACCTACGGGGGAAGGACGCAATTACTAAACTCTGCCCCAGATAAGTTGTCTCCTATGTAAGAAACTCCAATATGAACCAAATGTTTTTTAAGCATACTATATAAACCACTGCATCAAACATACATTCCAAAGGCCAGCATTTCGCTAATAATCTGAAAGAACTCTGTGGGTTTTCTTTCCCCCTTGACAAATGTTTTTTCTACTTAAATATTCAGTTTTCCACGTTTCTGAAAGGTCTTTCGTACGTATGATTAAAAACCACAATTATAAGAAGTATTTGTCAATAACCTTCTCAACACAGCACTGGCCATATATGATATTGGTAAAAGAAAGATTTGCACAGGCAAATTGTCCCAAAGGGCTGTGCTTTGATCTAGAAAATAGAGTTGTACTGCAGTCTTTAGCAAGATCAGAGAAAAATCATTATAACAATGAGGCTGAAAAACTTTATAAGAGACAGAAAGGGGACATGCTGGATAAATTCTCAAGAGATTTCCTAATACCACTGTTAATTCTTCAGTCTCTCCTTCTTCATATATCTTCCCCTTAGACAGCTCACTAATCACATGACCCAGCAATACTTCCCAAGACTTTTCTCCACTGGATGTATTCTGCAAATAAGAAGGAAAGAAATCCAAAATGCATTGGTCATGAAAAGGAGAAAAAGTTCCCGTAAAAGTAACAGTGATGAAGTAAATTTCCTTTTGATCAACACATGAATTTTGACCTACAAAGATACACATTATTTAAAAAAAAAAAAAATTTCTACAGAAAGGGAATACATTTAGCTCACAAACAGAAATGTGAAATGCTGCTTCAGTTACATATGTTCTAAACTGAGTGTTATATGTTTACAATGTTGCATTTCCCATGTTTTTTCTATGAGTATAAAAATGCTTACTTTAAAACTAGGAAGAATCACTTTATGGATACATTGTGTTTTGACAGAATTTGAATTTTAATACAACTAATTAAAAAAACCCAGTAATTTTCTAAAACGTAGCAACCAGAATGAGTTACAAAACACTTGCTATGTATTTTAAGTGGAAATGAGTCTATCAGAAAATGGAAAATTGTGTTTGGAATGAACAATATCTACTACAGGTGGGAAAAATATGTAGTGAAAAGAATAAATACCCACTTAGCTTTCTGTCATAGCATTTACATTTAAAGGCAATGATTATAGAAAGCCATTAGAAATAGCAAGCAGTATTCCCATAAATATTTTTCTTCTAAGTCATAATAAATTCTACCCAGGAAAAACATGATTGGATGTATTTTGAGCTCTGTTAGTATATCATCAACATAACAAACAATGAGGGAGTGGAACGTTACTGGGATTCTTTAAAAAAATTCCAAAGCAACTAGGTGAGATTAAATATATAAAGACTTCAGTACATAACAACGTATATAATTCATCAGTTGGTTTCTTTAGTGCCTTTTGACATCAATTATAATTGTTAAATTTACGTGGGGTCTTCAACTTTCAGCATCGGGAAGGCAGACTTGCTGTTTATGCTCATAGTCTAAGAACCAGAAGGCAACACATATTTAAATCAGCAGTTAGGACAAACCTTTTGTCTACATTATTCCTGGAAGTTTACTCCACAGGCATTTACAGTGTGCTTCTTATGACACCATAAGGCACCTTGCAAAGATAATGAGAGTAAAGTTGGGAATCAAAAGTAGAATATCCACCTCTCAGCCCTGCTGATAAATTAAACTCTTAATGTTATTTGATCATTTGGCATGAATAGAGAGGAAGGACTTCAGCTCGTGTTTAATGTCTGGAATACCAAACTGAAATAGATTCACTTCGCATTATTCACAGACAAAAGTTAAGTACGGTGTGATCTGTGCAGTCATCCTGGGATCAAAATGACAATATTATCAGCACATAAGAAAAAGCCAGCCTGAACCATACATTTTAAACCATTTAGGCCTCAAGAAACTTTAAAGAAAGAACTTGGATTCCTAAACTAAAAGCCAGCTTCCCTCGTGACATGCAAAGAGAAAGAATTCATCTGAGGACTATGGCTAGGCTCAAGAAGAGAAGGGCTGCCAAAGGGCTGGGAGAGAGGACAGGGTGCTGTGCGATTACCACTGGACGGTCCTCAGTGCTCAGAGGTCTCTTGCACACATGTAGGGTCCAGGTAGCAACATTACGCAGGAGGAGGAGCAGGAAACTAGACAGACATCTGGGGAAGGGCAAACTTGCATGTGGGACTTTGCAAAGCCTCTGCACTTGGGGTGGATTATCACTGCAGTGGGGTGGAAGCCAAGAAGGAAGTGCAGGAGTCCCTGAAAGGCCTGAGGATCATGCGGAGATCACCCTAGGCACATACTGCTAAGCTGCTGTCAGAAGTTGGACCTTTGTACACAGATGATCTATACGAGACAGACAAGAGGAAGGAGGAGGATGTTTTCAAGGGAGAGAGAGAGATGCTGTCAGTACAGCACATATGCAACAGGGAGCAGTGTTCATATCTACCTCCTACCTCTTTCGCTCTCCCACTTGGAAAACTGTCAGCCTTCAATGGGCTTCTCACAGGAGAAATGTCAAAATTCTCAAACTGACAGAACTTAATCTGTTGTGTTATTTGAATTACACTAAATCACAACATCCATTCACAGTAATATACTGTTTAATGTGCTACTATTTCCCACTCGGCCTTATCATCCATCAAAGACAAGCACACTAGTAAAAATTCCACTAAAAGGGACTGTCTTTAATATCAAGAGAGATGGCTACTTCATAAATCCATTATCTGAGCCATTATCATAACTTGCAGGCCTCAAGAACCAAGTACTTTACGCGAAGCAAATCTTTTCATATGCTTCTGTAAGAAAACATCTTAGTATTAATAGGTAGCAAGCCCACCGACCACATGCCCTAAGTCTATTTTCATACAATAAAATCTCTCACTGTAGACAGAAAATGAAGCATTGTAAACATATGTTCAGATAAACTCCAACCCCTGCTACTAACAAAAAGGCAGTCCATGTTTATCATATGGACTATGAAAGAATATAAGCTGGTAACACTTTAATCTATTTATATGCTTTCTACCACAAACTTTAAACTGCAAAATTATCTATCACTTGGGAATCACTTAAGTAAACAGAAAAATGGAAAAAACCCCTCACCAGCAAAAAATCTCAAGCAAATGTTCTTGAAATTCTAAGAAAATGACAATATATTGAAAGAACGGGGTTAGAGAGGGAGCTAACAAAATGCAGTGCTGCCCAGTGACCTCAAATGCTTAATGCAAGTCCAGGAAAAAAAATCCTGCATAGTAGCAGTTTGGCCAGCAGATAATTTGTCTTTACTACCTTGGAGCTGTGACTGACCAGTATGACAACTCTAACTTATATGTGAGAAGCAGGTCATGCTTCTCAGTGTGCATTTCATTTTACAGCCAACATAACCTAAGGCCCAGCTGTTGTATAAAGGGGTATTCCTGCTCTCATTTCCTCTCCTGGCCCCAACACTTCCATCCTTTCCCTTGGTCTGGCACTGGCACTCTTCTGACATTCTGGGGAATCAATCCATGGAGCACAAAACTTACTGAAGGATCAAATGAATGCCAGAGCCAGTGCAGGGAACTGTCTCTTTTGGTGGGAACTGGCATTCAATCAGCTGAACGGAAATAGCAAGATGGACCTTCACTTTACTTGTAAATACCATCAAAAGGCGATGCAACTATAGTGAAATACCTACCTGCCTAGTCTACAAATTTCCTTCTCTGCCTCTCCATCACATGAGCAATCTAGACCACATATTGAGAAAAATTTTTATGGCTAGCCACAAATAGCATAGACAAATTAAAAAAAGACAGAGTTTTTTTTCCCCCGCCAACAAGCTTGCCTTCTTTTCCTGTAAAGGAGTGCATCAGATCAACCCATGATTTACCTAGGAAGGCTTCAATTTCACAGGAAGGAAAGCTGCATTTATTCGATACCATTGCAACAAACTCAAGACTGAAACTATAGAGATACAGCCTCAAATCTGAAACTCAGTTCTGGAACTAGATATTCATTGTGAAGCTTTTAAGTCTCATCATGTACCAAAACCTGCAAAAATTGCACATGCAGAAACAAAATACTGGATTTTTGTGAAGCAGAAGCAAATTATTATATGCAAAGCAGAAGTATCTGTTACACTCCTATCAGAAATACAAAGCAAAATTTCATAAATGTTTTAATAAATTAACCAACCTTTTTGAGAGCTCCTGACTCTTTCCATGCCATCCTATCTTCAGCACTGCATTTAACAGAAAGTGCTGCCAAGGCTTGAGTATACAATAAAGTGAACAGCACTTTTATAATGCAGGTGAAGTGTTCTGTAAAACAAAGTAAGTAATTTTCAAACATTTGCTATTTTTAGGAAATATACTGATTACAGAGTCTCTAGTTATGGAAATGATGCTTCTCAAATGAAAAGCAAGCACTATACAAAAAGTACAAACCCCCAAAACATACAAAACAACATAAATATGTTTACTGGCTTTCAAAAACGTCTTGGCAGCCGTAGTGAACGGAACAAGTACAGGGCAAGTAATTTTCCACTGCTCCATACGTTCATCTTAATCCTAATTAGCAGTGACTTCCTCCTAGGGACCTGGTGATATTACAAAATTCTATTTTGTCCAAATGTTACATCAAGTTAAGCTACTGATTACTGATAGCTACAGCTAACTGGGTGATGTAGATGTAAGCAAATGCATATCCTACCACCTCTTCTGGCAATGATTAAACCATCTGGGGTAAGTTACATTAATACAAATACTGGAAAAGTTAAGTTCCCAAAGAAATCACTGCAAGAAGGACATTTAGCACACGTGAGTTTCTATCCCTTCACTTCCAGATACGGATCCAGCCATACAAGACTCTCCTCAAATCACTCTTTAGAGAGCACCTCTTTACCAGACCTCATGTGAATACAGAAGGAGGACAAAAGACAGACTGCCATTTTAGAACTTACCTTCTTTTGAAAGATCTTTATTTGTTTACAATTTTTGGTAATATTTAAAGGACTATTATCTCCTACATATAGGCTGCAGGAGAAAGGCTTTGAAATCTTTTGGGGGAAGCTAGCAACAGAGGCAAAATAAGACTTCCTAAAATTGGAACGGGAAAAAAAAGGTAAATGTGATCATTCAGAAAATGAACATATGGTAGCAGCCCTTTTTATTCTTTTTACTTTAGGTTGCATTTCCCACCCCAAATAATCTGATTTTTTTTTTTTAAATCTAGGCAGATCAAAGAAGTTTCTATCATCACTTACATCATTCCTTAAGCACAAACATAACTATAATATATATCTAAAACAATGTATACAAAAATAAGGGTTTTAAAAAGTCCTCTCAGGCTTTGAAGTCAAGCAAAACAATTTTATTTACATAAGCACCTCACAAAAATTGGGTTAAATTCATTCTTTCTTCCCAAAGGGTTTAAACAAGCTTTGTAGGTGAAAATGAAAAGGAGGTAAGGGAGATGAAACTCCTTGCTTCTCCTTTCTTGTATCTAATATTAAAACCCACCACTGAGTTCTAAAAACAAACACAGCCAGGACTTGAGTACATAATTAAATTTGTGAAATAGCAATTGCTTTTTTTATGTAACAAATGTTTACAAATCAACGCAGACATGGATTTTGAAACTTTGTAATGTCACTGAGTATACACAATAAGCGCAACTTAAGCACCTAAATGATCATTTGTAACCATGTAATTAAAAGTGTCCTTTTTTCTGTATTATCTTCCTGTGGAGCTTATGTTAAACATGACAACGAATGCTGCTATACTTCATCTGCCCCATTCTACAGCAGGTAGCATTACAGGGATTTTTCCTCTCCACATTTACCCAGAAAGAGAATTCACCAGATCCCTCTAGCCCCTACTTTCTTCCTCTGCGGAAACCTCCATTTTCTTAGTAATCCTTCTCCTGAGGAATAATAGCAGGCAAGCTTTCAGTAAATGTTCTGGGACTGAGATCTACAAGATTAAACCACATGCACTCACATAATTGTAAAAATTGCCTCTTCAGCCTGAGCTACAGTCTATAATTGTAGCTAGAACTGAACTCAAGTACTGAGCTCTATCTCCATCAATAGCAGGTACAAGCAATAAAGCTCAATTTTACACTGTGAAAGCATGAATGAAAACTGCACTTACAGCAGTGAAACTAGACTGGTGGTCAACATTCACCAATCTGCCATAGCCCACTTCATCTTCTGTTTCTCATCCTGTTCTGCTGAGGTGATTACATGGTGCTCAACACAGGGTGTCTTAGCACCCTCTAGAAATATTACATTTTTTAAAATCCTTTTTTTGTTAAATATAATTACTCCTTGTCCCTATCCCCACCTTAATACTAGTTGTTCAATTCACCAGAAATATTATATCCAGTGTATGTTATGCTTTTTAAAATAAATTTTCTTGCATTTACTTACATGTGACTCATAAATGACTATGTATTACATTTTTGGAGAATCCAGAATTGGACAAAAAATGCACGCTCCCACATCTGGGTCACCCTTAGGAAGCCTTGACTTCTGCATAAACTTCATCTTTTTTTTTTTTTTTAAGGAAAATACCACAGGAGCAGGTCAGAGGTGGCATGCTGTGTAATGAGCACCAAGGCTTTGAAAACAAGTATTTTATAGTCACAAAAACATCCCATGGGAGACATACTAAAAACACCAGTCAGAGAATCAATTATCATTTCATTACTATGTGTTATCTCTTATTTGTAAAATGCAAAATATTTGACAGCTGTAGGTATCCATAATGCTAGAGCTGTTACATTCTTGTCTACTGCAAAGAGCAATTTTATTTGCCTTTCTGCAACGCACACGTGGAGGCTGCGTGGTGGTTTTCTGCTGCCCCCCTGGTGGAGGCTGTGGTTTCGCTACATCATTTCTTCGATTTAATAATTCTAAAGATTGCTAGGATATTTGTATGCTGTGGAGTAACTATGTAAATGCTGTCAGTCCCTTCTGTTGCAGATGATATACTGCGCAACTTTCTGCACTAAAATGCAGTTAGGGCTTTTGTGTTTGTACATAAAAACCTAATCTGATATTCTGACAGTCTAAAAGTTCTATTATTATGGCTAGGCCATTATAATCAAAACACAGGTTAATGCAGAATTTTTCTACTTACTTTTTAATAATATTGATAAATGCTTTTATGTTCCTATTTTTAAAACTTTTTTAAACAAAACTTTTTGGAACCAAATTACTTCACAGCATCCCATCCCATTATATACATTAAACAAACCCCCTTAAAAATAAAGTTTATGCAGGAAACACTTCTAGAACTCGAATTTTAACATTAGTGCAAGAAATGTGCAGATAAATAGGTGTATTACTAACAATATGCATCTTTCAATTTCAATATCAAATTAGATGATATATGCTGGCAGGCAATGACTGCAGAAAGAATCCACAAAGAGAACCAAATGCAAAATTAAGGACCTGGGACCTTTTTTAGTGAATTTGGAAGGGCATCTTTATATAAACAACCGTTGAAAATATTCTTCTTGATCTAAAGCCTGAATAGTTATTTGAAAAAATAACTTCAGAACAAAGGGAGACAGCACTGAACTTCAGGTAATCCACGAAAGGTATATCGAAAGTTCCAGGATACAGATAAGTATTTCAGCTTCCACATTGAAACTGGATACTATTCAAGTTGATTAGGTTAATTCTATATTTAGTCAAGATCCTTATCCAACCATTAAAGAAAAGTGCTAGTGTTCACCTGAGTGCTGCTTGCTGTAATTCTGTTGCATGTCATTGAAACTTTATAGAAAAAGAATGTGTCAGAACATCCAGGTCAGATTCTTCAGCATGTGGGCCTTATCAGAATTGCAAAAAAAAGTGGCTGAATTTAGGCGTTACACACTAGAGAAGAAAACCTTTCCCACAGTCCACAGAGGTGGGGCTAAACTCTCAAAACCAGCTTTCAAGCTGGAGCACATCCACCACTCCCAAATCACAGGTCTTGTAAAAGCAGCACTGTGGCCTATGTTAGAGTAATGCCAGGCTATGTAATCAAATGCTGGCAAACACGCATGCTGCTGCATTTTAAATACTTTGCAACAGTATGATATTTTTTCCATTCAAAGCAAAGCAGAAACTGAAATCACTGTGCTTCTAGAAATCCGGCCACAGGGGTCCCAAGTAAGGTACTGGGAAAATAAAATTTTTTACAACTGATGGTAACAAAGAAGAATGTCCAATTTAAATTAAATGACTTGTTCACCACACAGAAATTTTGTTGCAGAAAGGGGTGGGGTGGGGGTGTTGAATTCAGTTTACAAGGACACATTTAAGTTTTGTTAACCACCGAGCCACTGCCTCAATTTCTCTACTACCTTTCTTCATATGCAACACCATTTTCTATTTCTGTAAGAAAGGAGCTAGAGGTTCTAGAAACAAAATCCTCATTTTCTACAGAGTCCCAATTCACAGCACCATGAACACTGTCCATCCTCTGCATAAGAACCGCCACAGAACTAAACCAGAAACACCTATGTGGATTATTATATATTTAGTCTTGCACAATTTCAAAATGCTGAGCACATGAAACCTATAAAAGCTCTGCCCATGTTCTAGTGTCAAACAAACAAAAAAACCCTTCACAAATGGTTTTAGTATCTCGAACACAGTGTTCATGTTGCTGGTTACACTACACAGGAGATACACACTATCTTCCTCATTCCCTTCCTTGTAAACTGGTAAGTGCTTGTAAATGCTCTGACCTCCACCACAAAGTTTCTCCTGGAAAAAAAAAGATTTAATTTGTAGTGTTCTTTCTTTGTGATGTGTTCAGACCAATTTTCCTCTCTGAATGAAGAGGCTGAACAGTAATGACATTTTTATTGCTTTAATCGATGTTGGATTGAAAAAGATACCAACACCCCTCCAACAGTTAATAGGGTAGTTAATGAGATTCCTAGTGCTATATCTGAAGGGCAAGAGATGAAGTTTGGGTTCTCCTTACAGAGCACTCAGTGTTTTTTAAGAACACTGTGTAAACAAAAAGCATTTTGAGGACAAACATGAAGAAGATTTAATACTTTATGAATAGTTTCAGTTTCCTGTAAGGACACAAATACGGCTTCTCTGAATACATCAACATACCTAATAAATGATACTGCAAAACCAGTACCATTACAGGAGATTGTCCATGCTAAACGACGAAGAAAATCTTTCATGGATTCTAAACCCTACAGATCCTTCCTTCACTATTAGTGTTTTAACACCATTATCACGGCATTCTGCACCAGACTGCAACATCACCTCTTCTGCAATGTAGTTAAGTCTATTGTGAAAGGAATATACTGGAAATACCTGTCAGTGCACACAGGCATCAACCTTCTGTTTGCACACTGGTGTCCAGCCAAGTTCACGGCTCCCGCACCCCACAATGACGCCAAAGCAGCACAAGAAGTTCAGGAAGCAGTAGGGTCAAATGTAGATTTTGTTCACCCCTATCACTGACCTGCCATGTGACCCTGCACAAGCCATTTCACCTTTTCATGCCTCAGCTCTCTACCAAGAATTAATGATACCAAATTCAACTCTGTGACCTACACACCCATTACAAAAGTCTTATTTGTTATTACCTGTTTTTCTGAACTGCATTCTACACCTCAGGACAAATAAATCATGAAAGACTTTCTTTTTATTCTGCCTAACTATTTTGATGAAACAAAAATTAGAAAGATAAATGGCGATTTATTTCCAATTTAATGCTTCATAGATTTGAAGGGGTTACATTCATCTACTTCCTGCCACTTGCCATTTCCCTTTCAACTGCAACATACACTAAACCTAAGAGCAAAGGCAAAACATGCTGCTGATATGGGGTATTTTACAGAATTCTCCACAGGATGAATCATAGAATCATTAAGGTTGGAAAAGACCTCTAAGATCATCAAGTCCAACCATCAACTAACACCACCATGACTCCTAAACTAGGCTCTGGAGTGCCACGTCTACACCTTTTTTGAATGCAAACTTACTATTAATTGAATGTTGTCTTTCCTAGGATAAGGTTTACTTTCATAAATGGTGTTTTTCAATGCTTGAATATAAACTACAAGACCACCATTGTTTGTATTTTGGCTTCACCACTCCCTTCCCGTATTTCAGAAGATGTTAGTCTCATGAAACTTTTGTTTACTGCTTTTATTAAGTCCTTCCAATAAAAGTTAATTTAAGTTAAACTGTAGTTAAAAAAAAAACCAACTCTATTTTTGACAGCCAGAGACCAGAGGGTCTGAACTACCCATCTTCTGGAGCATGCACTGTCTTTTAGCAAGATGGACCAGGTTCAGCTGTTCCTTTTATGCAAAAAAAAGAAATTTAGGTTTTAAACCAGTTTTGATTTTAGTAATGAAAAATTTAGTTCTTAAAATAGCTATTTAATATTTATTCCAAATTATACTATATGCTCTCTCTATTGAAGTTGCTGCATTACAGCAATTATCATCTTCATATATAACCTCCTATTATGTAAGACTGCTGCAATTTAAACTCTGAAATTCAAACTAAATTACTTTCACCCTTAGGCACTCAGTTCAACTTGAAGTATTGAGCTGCCCCTCTAAGCAAAGAGATGAAGGTCAAACAAAGGACACCTTCCCTTCAGTAAAAGTACTTAATAGTTTTTGCTCAGCTCTTGTATCTTTACTGAATAGGCTGACTGATAAGGTGAGAAGACAGGGGACACAGATAAGCCTGTCAACCCACAACAGAAATTTCTGTTCAATGCCACCTTCCGTAGATAAGGCAGAAAGATTGTTTTAGAATACACAGTATACCAGCTATGATTTACCATCCTGGACATCACCATGAATGCAGCCTCATATTCATAATCATTTAAATACACATATTTTTGTAACATACCTTTGCGCAATGGTTGAGGCATGGTTAAAATCTGGATAAGCAAAAGGGATGAGACATCTCTGTAAAGCACAGGAACTTCTGGCAGCTCTTCACTTACCAGCCTGGAAAGAAAACCCAAAGAAAATCACTTCTGATACTATAAACTGATTTTTCATTTTTATATTTTATTTTGCATTTTATTTTAAATAGTATTACATTTCATATCAAGCCTACAGAAGCCAAATACCTGACAATTTGCTAACTGATCTCGATTTTAAAACGTAATGGATTGTAATGTTGCCTGATGTTACTAATGGATTGTAATAACTCATGAGAAGTTACCATTTGGGTACCTGATTCTTGTTAAAAGTATTTTAAAACTTTCCAAACTAGTTATTTATATGTACAGACTCAAGGAACATTCAGTATTTCACTTTTAGAACTTTTGTTCTAAAATAAGAAAATATACTGCATAGTAACATAATAATTTAATTGGTTTTCAAAGCATGGCATTTCACAAGTATGCATATACCCATGCTGTAACAACAATGAATCCTCAAATTACATTAATGTTACAGGGATTGCTCGTATTGGAAAACATTGAGACCTTAGAAAAGATATTGCTTTCCTTTAGGTAAGGAAATGAAGCCTCAAGCAGCCATCACAGGTGGGATTATGCAATCTTACATGCAATCTTTATTAAAGACCCATATGGCTAGAAGGACAGCAAATAAGCACATAAAGAGATGGCGCAAACTTTTGAACTATTCGGATTCACTGAATGACATAACATCACCTTGTAGTCTTATACTTAAAAGCAGAAAATGTTTGCAGATAGGAGATAGTATTTTTCTAGCTTGGTATAGCAATATCCAACAATATTCCAACCAACAATATTCTATAGGTTCAACAGCTGAGTCAAAATGGTGAAAAATCAAAATGGCGAAAAATCATTCTCCCCTCTAATTGACACGGAGTGTGAAGGAGATCTCAAGCAGGAGCAGCTGGTACAATGTGATATGCATCCTCCATTGTCACCTTTCCCCTTCTGCAACATGCACAGAAGGAAGTGCTGTTTGAGTTCTTATTCCCGTTCCCAAACAGTGGTGGTGCTAGCTGGCTGCCTGTTGAATGCCAATGGAGTAACTGAGGAGATGTTTGTTGGAGATATTTATCTTACTGCTGCTACAGGAGCTATATCATGAGGCCCTAGTACAACTGACCCTGAATCTCCCATGGAAAACAGAGTCCTCAACAGCTTCTTACAAACGGATGCAAATTTTGCAAAGGAAAGCATCACACGCTACCAAGTTCCTTTCAATTGCCATGTGATTGAAATGGTGTCCTTCTGGAAGGGCATTTTCTTTCTATTGCTCCTTAGGCTTTTCCATCTTTTTTTGGTCCTCTTTTGTCATTCTTCTCACTGGTCAGAAACTGCAGGAAAAACAATTTTCCCTCTCCTGGCAGGAGCTTCCCTTACTTAGGGCAGCTATGGGCCTCTATGCCATGTAGCACTTTACTGGGCCCTCCATAAAAACCACCCAAGAATTGTCAGGAAATCAAAATACATCCACCTGCTACAGTTTCAAGGTTAGCTACATGCTTTGTTCCAGCGATCTTAACTGTCCCGCAGGTAAACCACAACTGATGAAGCGCTAGATAGCTGTATTGAAAACATACATACATCCTTAATAAGATCTACCCCCAAAAGCACAGCCTCACTCTCCTCCTTTTGGTTGTTCTGCAAGACTTTGTGGACCGCAGTGTTTCCCAATGAGGCTTTCTTAAGCCCTGCAGCAAGTGCCCAAGTTTCTGTACAAACAGAGTCAGACTGAGGAAAGAAACNAGACCAAGTACTGGAAAAGGTTGTCCACGTACAGTGGGATGTGGATGCATTCATAAGATCCTTAGTGCCTTCTAACGGCTTTGGGGATCCAACCAGTTTATCATCTCTGAGGCACATAAACATGATGCTGCTTTTGGAATGAGACCCCTATATAGTTACTGATTTTATGAGAACTCAGACTTCTCTCTACAAAAGGCACTGCTAGGAGCCATCTTTGATAGGAATTTTAACACGCAGAAGCAG
>WAAD01001363.1:0-26651 GCA_013389945.1 Fregata magnificens
CCGTCGCCAGCAGGCCCGGTGCCGTGCAAACCTCCTGTACCACAGCTCTCCCTTGCACTTCGCTCCCTGTCACAGGCAACACTTGCTCCCTGACCAGCTCCGTGCTATTTGCTTTTGGCAGCAGCTGTGGAAATACTAGATTTAATGCAAATACAATCACAGTTCACACTCCAAAGAAGAAAAGCAGTTGCGGTTAACAGAGGTGGCCAGTGGCCTTTTGACACGGCGGGAAGTCACCTCCTGCTCGAGCCTCCCACCTCCGTTCCCATTGCATCATGCTGCTAGTGAGGCTGGTGCTTTGCTGGAGAAGCACGATGACGCACCCAGACCTTACATTCCTGGCAGATTAAAGAGCCAGCATCCACAGATTCCACAGCAAGAAAAAACTATTAATCAGCTCCTCTCAGACAGGCTTTCGATGATCAAAGCAACCTATTTCCCCCAGCACTATGATTCAGACACCTCTGCCTTCAGAGAGAGCTGGTCCGCCACTGGCCAGACCCATATGTCTGCAAAGCCTTGTCTAGAGCTGGTAGTTCAGCACAGTGTTTCACAGCATGCACGCTCAACTCCAAAAGCCAAAACAGCACTTCCGCTCTCAGCAGGAAACTAATACACAGCAGCCACAGTTTACTCATGCTGCATTATGCCTCGCGCTTACAGGTGAATTTCCTGTTTCAAGTAGTGGTTTCTCATTCAACGTCTACTCCTTTTGCTCTTCAAATTCCACTTCTCTCTCTTCACCTCAGCAAGAGAAAAAGAGCTTCAACCCTGACCTGCAAACACAAATATGCTTAAACCCAAACAAAAATGTTTCCATGCAAATTTAAGGATCTGGTATTGGAAGATGCCTTCTCATTTCAGACTTTTTTTTTTTTTTTTTTTTTAAAACTGTTTTTCTACAAACTTGTTTTACATCCAACTTGTGAGGATGAAATGAGCTGGCAGGTTCCTCCCCAGAGAACACCTCCCTCCCCACGGCTTACAGCACACTTGGCTATCAGCCGCCAGATGCTGGCATCCCACTCTCACGCTTAGAAGGCTTTCGTCGAGGAATGCTGCAGAGTCTTCAGGCATGATGCAGTGCCTCAAATAGGAGCCCTGATACAACTCATCTTGTGACACTGTCTCAATAAACCTGCTAGTCGAGAGTTTCTGTATCTCCCAAAGTTAACCCAGGTCATTTTTGGCATTCCTCGAGGGCTCTGTGTGTGCACTCTTTGGGAAAGTGATCAGCAGATCCTCAGATAGAGCTGGGAGCACACGCTTGTCTGGGGAAGGATCTTCCCCAAGAGGAAAGAAAGCTGCGCTGCCCGCATGCTGGGGGCCAGGCAGCAGCAGCACTGTGAGCTGCCCTCGCTCTTGAGGATGCTGCTGCTGTTAGGGTGGCTAGAATTGCCCAAACCTCCCTAGCTGGAGAACAGCACACCAAGCCATCATCACATGCACCGGAGGCAAGGCAAACATTTTGGTCAGCCTGAGCTCATGGAAGATGATGGGCCTAGGACATGCGCTCTGTTTAATAGGATTTCACTTGGAACCCATAAACAGGAAGGAGGTGGACCTACTGAACAGCACCTGGCTGCTTCTGCTTCAGGAGAAACTGAAATAGTGGGCACCAGTGATGGGGCAGGGTGGGGCTGGAGGCAGTCCTATGCCCTGATGTGGCCACCCAGCACTGGTCCTCACCCAGTGCAACACTGTGGCACATGTACACATTGGGAATTACCATGCTACAGCAACCACCAAATATTTAGATACACTTCAAGACTTTCCAAGCATAGTTATTGCTCTCAGGAAGTTGCCCAGAGTTTGCTCAAGACTGAGTGAACTGCAATAGGAAGGGAGCCCAGCTGGTTTCTGATGACAGCTGCTGACAGAAGCACGATGACGCCATTTACCTAAGAGGAGAAGTGATGATTCAGATCCCTGGGTTTTCCCTTAGCCATTCTTTCCAGAAGGTAACGGGGACCCTTGGTCACTTCAAAAACATCTGGATTAGAGTGAAGAAGAGAAAACATCAAGCATATGAGTGCACTTGCCAACTCAGGTGGATCTTTAAAGCACCTGCCTAAAGAACTGCTGGAGCAAATCCAACTTCATCATGTATTGATCCTACCTACAGCACAACCAGCAGGGCTTCCCCTATCGTTATCATAGTGCCTTGAAACCATGAAGAACATACTCTGAAAAAGCTAATTTGGAAAAGCACCTGCTGCTTTCCACACTTGGTACCAAGGGAGGCCACCTTCAAGAGAAGAAGGGGCAACGTAACGGGCAGGAAAACCTGCCTGCAGAGCAGCCTTTCCATCCCCAAGCCCCAGCCCGCTGGGAGCACACGGCACATACCTGTTGTTTCAGCCACAGGACAGCATTTTCAGTAAAGGCGGAGACAGTTGCTCTTTGTGACTGGGAAATGACGGATTATTCCAGTGACCTCCCGCGCCCTAGCCTGATGTTAACTATTACAAAAGCAAGCCAACTGGGAACCTTTCAGTAGGTGGCAGCAGAAATACATTATCAATCCAGAAGATTCCTTTAGAGACACCACTTCTTGGCAAAATTACTCCTTTAGAGCAGTTTTCAGAGGTATGTTGCTTCAGGTCAGATACTGCACCCTAACCAGACTTACAACAGCAGAGTCAGGTCAAACACAGAGAACTTGGGGAGGGGAAACTCACCCAGATTCTGAAAAATCCCCATGTTTTGCTTTGGCGGAAGTGTTCCTCACCAAACTGCCTCTTGCAAAATGTGGTAAGTTCCCTAATCTAGTGCTTTGGTTTCTATGGTCCTGCAGAGCCAGTACGGCTCATCAGAATAACTCCTAGCAATATGACTTTTGCAAAATCATACCACACCTTTCATCTCTTGCAGTCGTGGCCAAACAAGGCCATTTTAAAAGAAAAATTACTTCCATAAATTTCAAAGACTCAACAAATCAGCAACAAAAGGATGATGTAGAATCCCAACTAACCAGCATTCCCCCCTAATTCAGACACCCTTGAACTTGGCTGCCTTGCAGGCAGAAAGCAGCCACATCCCCGCTAGGAACACGGATGAGAGGAGTGACCCGGGCAGCGGGGCCAGCAGGAAGTCGTGACGGCCTCCCCGCATACCTGGCGAGCAAGGTGTGGCTTTATAAAGCTGACTCAGGGGTGGGTCAGGTCTCCTACATGCAGGAGCACGCTTTCCAAATAATCGTTTCCTGTTCTCCCCAGGCGGGATGGAGGAGATGGGAGCAGGATGGAGGTTTATCGGGCACAGATAATCCCCCTCCCCAGAGCTGCTCAGCATAAAGGACAGTGAGGAGTGACTGCATGGGCCTGGTGACTAAGGCAAGGACAGCAGCACTGGTTTTGTGACTAACTATTACTCATGCAAGGAGGAATTTGGAGAGAGACCCGCATCCAGCTCGGCTTGTTGCTTTGGATACTTCTGCAGCCATAAGCACAAAGGAGAGCTTTGACAATGAATCAGACCCTGCTTTAAAATGACAAAGACAGACTTATCTACCAACTTGGTGTTAAAATGATTTCAGTGTAATCATAAAAGCAGCTTAATGCTAATCAGAGCAAACAAGCAACGTTTTCAGACCCAGATGACTAAATGTAGGCTCCTGGATGGACAAAACCATTTAGACGCAGCAGCAGAAGTGGTTTTTTATTAATGCATAATGTATTTCACTTTCTCCTGAATTACAAAGGAATGCGAGCATACTGGCAAAGTTTGCTTGAAAAGCTTTTTCCATTAGATTTTTTTTTTTTAAATCAGGGCACACACCCACCCCCCCCCCCTGCACCCCCCCAAAAAAAATCCTAAAACAAGTTCTGAGATACATTTATTTTGAAAGCATCTCTATAACTAGCTTCTAAAGGATTTAAAAGGAAGCAATCACCACCCATGTTAATTATTCTCCTGCCTTTAAAATCCACAATTATCCACCTAAAAATAAAGGTAGGAACAGTGAAAATAGAGAGTCATCAAATTCCAGTTCTCCCTTTGCCCTCTCAGCTAGTTTGTGTGCTTACTTTGCAGTCTGCAGTGCAGGGAAGACTAACAAAGAATTACTAATTAAGCAGTTGCTTGCAAAAACCTGGGAGTTTAAAAACTTGTTGTGGTGAATGATCACTCCAAATGAAAGATCCAGCCTTGCAAATGCATACCCTTACACATGTGATGTTATAAATACATGTCATTCCACCAAAATCAGCATCACCCACAACCACTCTTCACAAAAATGTGGTGAGCTGTTGAAGTTTTTATAAGCCATCCCAGTTCTAAACCAGTGGAAGACCCTTTTGGAGAGCTGGGAATCCCCTCTTAAATGTGATGATTTCTTCTGTCTATGCCTCTAAGATTACAACGTCATGTTTTGCAACCAGTGACTTGTGCACTATTTAACATTGGACAAGCTTCTTGTGCAATTTTCAAAGCAGAACATATTCTTATTTGACCTTTATCTAACAAATCTACCATAGGAATCAGAACCAGTATTTAAAAAAAATACACCTCCTTTCTTGTGATTACTGAAGAGTATTTGTTCCCTTTTAAAGCTGCAAGGTGCTAGCTGCACACAATCAACTCTCATTTATCTGGGACGAGAGATGATGTGATTTGGATAAAAGAGAAACAGCATAAAATACACGTTAAATTAGGCTGTAAGAATATAATCCTTTTGCTATCCTCACTTTTGACAAATGACAATAAGACAGACCGTGAGGCTTTAAACATAAAGAAATAAGTCAGTGATTCACCACAGGCTCGAAAGCAAGGAATAAGGCCTGTTATTCATGTTACCATCAGCAGAGTCAGTTTAGGGGACAGAAAGAATTAGAGCAGCATTAGCTATGCCCCAGTTCCTCCAGTATTTACCTTAAATTTGTATGGCCCCAGTCCAATGTCAGAGGGCTTATCCATAAAGAATGATTTTGTCCTGGTAGTGTTAGCTCTGTGTCCATTACACTCTCAACCTTCTCACCATTTTATTATTTTAAAGCCTATTTTTCTCCTTGCTCAGAGTATTTTTCATTTCAAAAATCAGGAATGAGAATGCAGATTCTCCCCCCTGCAGGACAGCCAAACCTATAAGAAAAAAAAAAAAGCGCGCTTTGGGCACTCCCTTCTTCAAAACAAGCATCTCCATGGAGGGCAGACCGGTGCTGACAGCTCTGCCCATGCAGGCTCTGCTCTGCTCTCCTATGGGAGTGCCTGTGGATGCTCCCCAGCTAACAGCAAGCTTAGGCAGGCAGCTGGACCACCCATGTCCTCACAAAGCAAGCTAAGCCTCCAGCTTTGCAGCCTGAAAAGCAGGAGCAAGCCCTCACTGAAGGCACAGACTCAGGCCTGGGTGACAGAAACCCACAGAGCCAAGATGAAACATATTTCCCAGGAACGTCATCAAGTCCAAATGTCCGTACCCAGAAGGACCTGCAGCTGTCTCGGACACCCAAAACCATGCAAGATGAAGGCTATTGCCTGGCCTGGTCCTCACAGGGGGCCTGATGAGGGTCTGCACCTCACTTTCACACCAATCTCCATAATTTGTGGAGCTCCCACAGCTTTCTCCTAAAAGGTCCATACAAGCCCAAATGTTAATCCTACATGTTAAGTTCACTTCCATACTCCACCTGTCCCCACATCAGGTGCTCTATGCAAGCAGAGGGAGAAGATCACCTCTAGGAATGAGTGACCCTCTGGAAGCATTTATTGCCTTTCTGTTGACTGCAGAGGACATCTGGACTCCTGACTTGTAGATGGCCAGGGAGAGTTCATGAAACTCCAAGGTGGGATTCAAGGGCAAGAAGAAAAGAAGGTAACACCACTCTGAATTCTGAAATTGGGGGGGGGGGGGGGGGGGGGAAAAAAAAAAAAANACCCAAAACAAAACAAAAAACCCCAAAACCAACCAACCAAATGAAAACCAAAAAAAACCCCAACCCCACAACACACTACCTTCCAGGACAAGCAAGTTAAGAAAATAGAAATCAATCTACTCCCCAGCAATGCCCCAAACCTGCCAACGATCCATGCCAGAGGAGTTTTGTACATGCTTGCAAATCATGACTGCAGCAGAGCACGGATGCAATCTGTGCATGGTTGCACAGACGGTTCTGGCTTGGCTCCTGTTACGAACAACAGCAATAGAAGCACGCCAGCCTTCCTTAGAGCAGACCAGGCCATAAAGCCAACAGGGCTGAAACCAAGCCAGGGACTGACCTCGTTTATGCACACACTTAGAAACAAGGGGCAGCTTCTGTGACAACATGTGTTTAAAACCATGTCCTCAGTACGTGCGTGTATGCCAGCAATGGAATGAGAGAACAGCACACTCACCCAAAGTAAAATCTGCTCCAGGCTAAAGCACAGAGGGCTATTCTTGAGGCTTCCCCTCTCCAAAGCAAACAGGAGCACTCCTTGTTTTCCCTTGTTTATTTAAAAAGCCCACCACACATTCCTGGGCACTGGCCTATCCTGAGCCAACCATGGGATGAGAGCTTCTACACTGTAAATCCCAGGAAGAAATTGGTCTAACTTGGGAACGGCCTAACAATTGCTACCTTCTGATGGTCGCTTAGTGGTCTGCAAAGTGCACCACAAATCTCAAGAGACTTGTTTTCACATCGTTAAAGCCACCCTCAGAATTGGCTCCACACTGATGTACACACAGTGTAAAAAACAAAGGGCCGTCCAGAGAGCTGCCGCAGGAGCATGTCAGAGGCGCGCGGCCACGCTGAGCAGGTCCATCCGAGCCGTACCTGCTCAGAGAACATGAACTCTCAGGCTCCGGCACTTCTCCACAGCCACACCTCGCCTGCTTAAATCTTTGTTCCCACAGGGTACAAAAACACTGTTGCGGCAACCATCAGAGACGCCCTGGTCGACTCATAGAGAAGGGGGGCACCACCATTACGCCTCAGGGCTGCAGCAAAGCCATTTTAAAGCTCCTACAGAAAGAAGATTAGAGAAATGGAAGCCGCAGCACGAGCAAGTTTGTGCCCAGGCAGCACCAGGAAGAAGTCTGTTGTTACCTCTGATGTCTGGTCACCATAAGGCATGCAATGCAGTCACTTTTCAACTTTACCAGGAAGGAGCCCTGCAACATCATCAAAGCCTTTAAACGTGGAGCACAGCAGTGTTTGAGAGCAGAGTGTTCGTTTCTCCGCTATGAACAAGAGCAAAGAAGTTTTCTGTGTGGGATAGGACATGCCAGGACAGTAGGCAATTGGACATGGCATTTTAGGGATCACATGAAGAATTTTTGAATTAGAAATCAAGCACTTAGGTATAGCTTTCCTGATCATATTTTCTACTCCAGGCAGACAGAAAAGAAAACAACCCACCCTTTATCTCCGCAGCAGTAAACTTTCAGTCTCCCGTACACAAGTGAAAGAATTGCCTGGGAAACAAGCACACAACAATGTTGTGGTCAGAGTTTAAAACTAAAATCCACTTCAACCAGAAAGCTGCAGGTTGCTTTTGCCCTTTTCACGAAGGAGCTAAATTCAGTGGCACACAGTAGACAGAGCTGCCCGGCAGAGCCTCCCCCTTATTTGTTATTTTTAGCAATTTAGTCTGACAACGCCTGACAACTAAACATGCTGAATATAGCAGGAGAGAAGGGGACTATCAGATATTATCAGAGAAAACACACAGCGATAATCACTTTCTCCACCCCTAACGAAGAATCAATTTTCCATGTCTTTATAACATCATAGAGTTTGTTCTTTTTAAAATGCCACGTTTAAAAACAGAATCCATCTAGCCCTACAATGGAAACGGATAACATTTCCTGAAACAAAGCATTGTTCCACCCCTCACATATCATGTTTCCTTAAAAACAAGGGAAGAAAAACATTACTTGGTTTTTCTCCTAATACTGCACAAACATTGCTGAGCTAAAAAGAGTCTGTGCTCATCCCTTTAGAATGCTTTCAAAATAGATTTAACACATACCCCTCATACTGTGAAACACAACAAGAATTTGATAGTATCAGGACTGGAAAAATCCAATCGCTACTGCTAAGCAGGACGCTTCCCATGCTGGTATGTGAGTGAGCCTGTGCCATCAATCTCTGCAAGATTCAAGCAGGTTTTTGTAAGCCTCACTGGCACAGCCTTTAAGCAAGCCTGGACAGTCTATTTGGATTCCAAAGGATTACATACAAGTTGTGATGTTATGTATATGTACATATTTATAGTTATATGTACATATATCTATTCATGTTCATACCTTAGCTTTAACAAGAAGGGTAAAGCTACCTTGCTTTTTCTGCAGAGTAACTGACAGGGTGAGCATTTGCCCCCTCATACACATCCAAACCCCTTTGGTGTTTTCAGAACACAGTTCCTCTCAGTAAGCACATCCAATGTACTTATTTTTACAGCCCTGTACAAAGACAGCTCTGGTTATCCTTGCTGCTTTGTCATGCGATGAGCAGCAGGGAGGACCAAACTAGCAGTATCACATCAATTTTGTGATGCTGCCTTGAAAAAGGCAATGCACTGCTTCAACAGCAGAGGAACTCAAGAGAGGGGAGCGAGGGAAAGGGAGTAACTGCAATCATGCATTGCAGTGGAGACTATCAGAGGAGGGAGAAAAGAAGCTTTCAAACCAGACGCAAAACCCCTCACTGTTTTCAAAGTTCACTCTGACAACTGTGAATGTCAGGACACCCAGCTCACATCTCTGAAGCAGGTTAAAGCCCACATTTTCACAAACAGTCAGCACTCAAGAGCTCTCCTTGCTATGCATCTGGATGGATTTACAGAAGAGCTCAGCAGCCAACCCAGCCCCCTGTGCTGTGCTCCTCTGCAAACAGCACCAAGCTAGCAGTGAGAGCATTTCTCAAATTCAGGCTTGTATCAAAAATATACATTTCACGAAACCTTGGCAATAGCGTCGTAATAGCAAGGCATAATTGTCTCAAGCTACATGAGTAACCAGACCAGCCACACCATATGGATACTGGAGGATTACTCTGAGCAGCTTGATTCAACTATGCAAAGTGAGAAATGTAAGTCATAAGGTGAAGTAAAATATAAGCCTAAGCTTTAAAATCTTTCCAGTTTTAATAACGGATGAAGGGAAGTTTTAACCTAACTTGGTTTAATATTTATTTTACAATGATGCAGTGGAAGCAGAAGGTCACAAAGTTTCACATTCTTTCCCGCTTCTGTCACAACTTGTTTTCAGGACAGCAAAATCCCCTACTCCTGTGATAAGTGCTCTCTGACTTGGACTCAGGTATTTCCCCTGAAATCTCAGTTTCCAGCAGTTGTCACTCTAAGAGCTTGTTCTCTTCCATGGGGAACCCCGAGCCTAAGGAAAATCCTTTTCACAAAACTCCCAGCTGGAAGCAGAGTAGTTAAAAGATGGACTTGAATGTTCACTTAAAACAAACTGTTGAAAGTTTTGGCAATCTGAGCCCTACTATCCATGGTTAAAGAGAGAAACCAACCCATGTGGCAACCACCTTTCCACTCCCACCACCTTTTGAGACAGTCACTGTTGCTGGGAACTTCCATTCAGTGGCCATAACCAGATACTCAAGCAACAGGGAGCTACAAAGCAGAAAAACATTTGTGAAGCAGCCAGCTCTGAGGCTTTGTGTAAGAATGGCAAAGGTTATAATTTGGGGGGAATTCCATCCATTCTGCTGAACTCAGCAATCAGAAAGTTCAGGAGGTAAGATCATTCCCCACCAGGAACGGGAAGAAACTGAGATGCACAGCTGAAGGGCACAGTAGCCAAAAAGCTGACCACAGCCCGATGGACCTGGCAGTAAGAGACCCGATGGAAGGTTTGTAAACAGAGGCTGTCAACCACACTCCAATCACTTCCAAATCCAGACGTGCTGCTATGAAGTTCTCCAACCCCAGTCACAGGGCTGTCTTTGCGCAAAGCCACTGGCGTCTGGGATGGCTCCAGAGTAGCCAGGATACAATCACTTTTTATCACATAACCATAAAAATGACTGTGCCTTGTCTGCATTAACACCACCTTAAATATATAGCCTATCCATGGATTACTTGTTTTCCCTCTGCAGAAAAAGTTCCGTGGCCAGAAACACAAAACCACTTAGTAACTGGCACAGAAAACACTCCACGCAACAGCACATATGGTGATGTGCTTGCCCTAGAGCTCCCCAGGCAAGCTGAGTTTTAAGAAGGAATTAAAAAAAACACAAACTCTACTTCTGCTTTAGTGTAAGTAGGAGCCAATGGAGACAGAAGTGCACAGGTTTAAGTAAGTTTGACCACTGATTTCCTATTCCTGCTTGTCCCTACTTAGCTGGTATCCACACTCACTTTCTCTAAAACACTAACAGATGAGATAAGCAGCTTGACACAACTCAGTCTTTGCTTTCTCTGTCATTCCCCAAAAAACAAGGAACAGTGTTTTGTATTAATTATATTTTAGGAGCATTAAGAAAAAAAAATACACTAATGGCCTTGGAAAAGTACATTTTGAACATCTTCTCCGAAGAACTGTAAGCTGTACATGTAGCCAGTAGAAGATAGTCAAGATTCACTAGATAACTTGTTTGAACACTGAAACTTGCGCAGACGCTACTTTGTATTTCCTAGATATTCTTCCCTGCCTTGAATACTCCAACCAGATAACCATAAGAACACAAGAAGTGCTCTGACCACATCATCAAAACAAAGTCCCATCTCCCCCTAGATCCGGTCTTCAACAGCAGCCACAAGTAGATGCCTAGGGCAGAGTGTAAGGACAGGGCAGGCGTATACGGTACTTCCTCCTCATACTTTCCCAGCCTCCAGACAATTTTAGCTCAGGCACTTCCTGAGCAGGATGCCATTTCTACATATTTGGTAATTCTCAGTAGATTTCTCTTCCATGAATTTATGCAATTGTCCTGAGACAGTGTAAACTTTTAATATCCACAGCACTGGCAAAGTTTCACATCACCTATCTGCTGCATAAAACCACAGAAACATCCTTTTGCTAGTTTTAAACCTTGCTCCTACTAATCTCATTTGAATCCCTCACCCCCAGTTTTCATACCAGGACACAGAGCGAACAATCAATCCCTACTGGGGATGTAGATCTAGCAAAGAAACCAAGTGACATGAATTACTTGTAGGTTACTTGTAACAGGCACTATGTTCCACCTAGTTACAATCCTTCAGAATGAGAAGTACCAGATAAAAACAAGGGATGTAGCAAACAGCATCTCGTTGACCTTCAATGTTCTACTTTCATCATCATTACCTGCCAAAAACTTACCTCTAATTCCTTAATTTTCTCTTCGGCTATTCTCTGTTTTTCTAAGAGCTGATTATGAATCACTCCTTTAGACTGAAGAATAAACCTACAAGTGAAAAAGAAGAGACAGACAACTGTTGGATATTTTTTACATCTGTTGTACACCTAGCTGCACACCAAGTTAAACTACAGCGACCTCTGCAAAGTATTCACCCTCAACCCGCACATTCTGGACAGAGGCAGAAGAAATTGCTATGATAGCTCACACAAACCACTGGGCTGGCCTCAAAGGCTTGCTCACTGATCTCACCCATGATTTGGGGAAGAAAATGGATGCACACAAATCTCCCTCTATCATTCAGTGTCCTTGAATGATTTGAAAGCAGTTTTTGCACACAGCTAGCAAGGGGAGTCTGTCATCACATTCCCTTCAAAGGGATCTAAATCAGTTGATGGCATATAGTCAAGGAAGCCTCTTTCAATGGGTAAAAGCCATTCATTACCCTTTTAGTGCCCACAAGCTAAACAAACCTGCACAATAAAAACAAAGCTTGCTACAGAGAAAGGCTGACAGAGTTGGGCTTGTTCAGCCTGGAGAAGAGAAGGCTCCAGGGAGACCTTACAGAGCCTTTCAATATATAAAAGGGGCTTATAAGAAAGATGGAGAGAGACTTTTTACCAGGGCCTGTAGTGACAGGACAAGGGGCAAGGGTTTTAAACTGAAAGAGGGCATGGTTAGGTTGGACATAAGGAAGAAATGTTTTACGATGAGGGTGGCACGACACTGGAAGAGGTTGCCCAGAGAAGCTGTGGATGCCCCATCATTGGAAGGGTTCAAGGTCAGGCTGGATGGGGCTTTGAGCAACCTGATCTACTGGAAGATGTCCCTGCCCATGGCTGGGGGTTGGACTGGATGATCTGTGAAGGTCCCTTCCAACACAAACCCTTCTGTGACTTGATGATACAGAGCCAGGTGCTTCCATCAGAAACGCAGAGCCATGGTACACCTGCCTTTACTTGAGCTTTCACAGCTCCCACTGCTCAGGGCTTGGCTTTAACACACCCCCTCACTCGCCACTGAATTCCCATGCCTTCTACATTCAGAGGGTTTTTCTGTGGGGTGGGAAGTGGTCATTTTTAACTGAAATTGCAGCCGCTGGTTTCCACTTGTTCTGTTTTTTAACGGCCAGAGGGATTTGAAAGATGCAGCCATAACATCTCAGTCACCGCAATCCTGCTTGCCAGCATGCAAAAAGCTGCCTGACTTGCTCAGAAGAGCCTCTGAAGGAGCACCAGTATCCAAAGCAGCTCTCCAGCACGTGGCACTGGCATCCCACAAAGAGGTAAAGGACAACTAAGTTCAAATGAATTTTAGGAACCCTCCATGGTTGTTTTTCATCCTTCCAGACATAAAGAATGTACAAGCCGCAGATTCGCCCCTTCCCTACTTAGAACGTCCCCCAAGGGATTTAGAAGGAGCCTCCACGGGTCATACCAACGAGGTCAAGGTCTCCCTCCAGCACCAACTAGGGTCAGTTTCTTCCTGCCAGGTGACAAGAGCTCATGCTTGAACAGTTAAAATGAGCAGCTTTAGACAGGGCAGAATCAGAGTGCATTCCCTGTCTGCTATAGAAAAATTTGAAATCAGTTTGTAGTGCCATCTCCCATGACAAATGACATTATTAACGCGTTTGCTCAGGGCCTGGTAAACACAAATGCGGATCTGCTGCTTGGCTTGAAACACAGCACACTGCATCAGCGACGCAACAGCCAGAAGGAAAACTACCTGCCACATGCATTCCTGAAATGCATGGGGGCAGAACTGTGGTTAATTATAACAGGTTTCCAATTAAAACTCTCTTCGGTGCTGCTATTAACTGCACTTAGCAATCACTTCCTCCTCCTTCTCCCACTTCTCTCCCTTGTTCCGCTTCACGTCCTTTCTACAGTAACTTCCGCTGTATCTTTGACATTGTAATTTTCTCAAATCTCTCCTCGTTTCTTCCCAGTCTCAGCTCATGCTTATTACTGGTGTCATCTTTGTTCTATATCTGCTCCTGTTCTTTACAACACAGCTCACTCATACTCTCTTTGTCCCCTCAACCCCCCCTCAATTCCCACAATCCACTTTCACGTGGTGGTAACATTTTCAGGTCCCAGCACACACCAGCCTGCTGAAATAAAATGTGGGTTTTGCTCAGTCTTGTGAAAATCAAGTCCATGACCACCCTTCTAGGAAAGAGAAGTTATTTACATTGCTATTAGATGCAGAGCCTGGATCCAGTCAGAGAGGAGCTACTTTTCAGGACCACCAGCAACCATGTCATTCTGACACTCTTACCTTGAGCCTGCAATACCAGAAGAAACAAACATTAGCCTTCACACACACACCCCCTGTAGACTTTGAGGTGAAGACTAAAATTTTGCCCTGCTTCTGCAGTAGCTGCCATTAGTGAAAAAAAAAAAAAAAATCAAAGCTGCAAGATGCCCTCAGTAAACAAAGCCATCAAACCTTTCCCACGTCATAGCTTCCCTGAGCCTGTGTGTGTATATGAACCTTTCCTTAATTACTTCCTTTTCTTGTGGGGGCAGCAAAGAAGAACAGAATACCTTTTCATTTGCTTCCCCAAATTGTATAGCAAGATCGATCATTTTGGTTTCACTGATGCCCCTGGTCTAAGAAACTAAGTTAAACTCCAACACAGCTTGATCAATTTTCCCCATGCTGCAGCTGGGAAGGTCCCTGCTGAGCTACAGGCACTGAGCGATCCCGGCTGGCTGAGAACCGCTACAGGCACTAAAACCTTTGAACAAACAAGCAGCTGACTTCACTTCTATTCTGCAAATGTCAACAGCAGTCATCGGGGAAAATATCCTTCCTCCCACCCTCCTGCAATGCTCTGGCAGACGTGCGACAGCAAATTAAAATTGGATGGCTGAAGTTAGCACTGACGAGACTTATGCGGGCAGCTGGGCACAAATACAACCACCCCAATTTTATTTGCCATAAAATAGTGGGCTGGAACCTGTGTCCATTCACACACTGGCTCAGAAGCAGATCAAATGTCCCTGACTTGGCCAGCAGCATCCTTCAGATGGTCTTCACCAGTACCGGCTTCAAGCCACCCATTTTAATTCCCTGCTGCAAGACCATCGAGCCCTCAGCCTAAAGTGCACAGATGCTGCTGTGTAAGCTGTCAAAGGCAAGATTTTTGAAAGTTGAAGCTATAAATCCACATCCACAGTTAACTATTTAAACCTGTGGCTTCACTTTCCAACACAAGAAGGACTCAAAAAACTCATCAGTGTTTTAGCTTCTAGCTTGGGATACACACATTATGGAGACCTCGGTCAAGGTTTTTACCTAAGGAAATAATGTGGTTTATAGCAGCACTTGGAAAAAGCAGAAGCTTGTTCTGCTCATTAGGTAAGAGGTGCTGCAGGCACTTGTAATAAACCGGAGTTTAAATTTAATCTGGATTTCATTCTTCCAATTACCCTAAGTAAAGCACCAACTTGATGATTTTTTTTTTTTCTCATCAAGCTGGAGAAATAGGGCAGTGTCATTCTGCTGCCTGGTTTTAGTTAAATGTGGTTATTTTATTTATGAATTTTTAAGCTCATGAAAGAACCATGGGAGGTTCTGAGGACTTAGTTCTTCCCTGAGTGAATTTGTGAACAAGGCATGAACTTCATTCACTGCCTGGAGGTACACCACCAGCTGAGAACTGGCCCCACATTAGAGTCACCGCATCACAAAGCTGAGGAGCCACTTTCTGCTCTGTGACGCTGAGCTTAGCAGATGACATGACCAACACCAACCCTCTGGCGCAGATCAGCACCGAAGAGCTACCTCCACAGACTGCTCTGCCGGAGTTTACCATAGCAGGCTCCAAGCTCCGAGAGTTTGTACGTTGAACAGGGATGGCTTTTAAGTATCGACAGTCTACAGAAGACAAGCAGCAAACCAAATCCTCTTCCAGACAAGTGAGTTCACTCGTGTCCGCCTTCTCTCAGTGAAGCGTCACAGCACACGCTAGACCTGTCAAACATGACACCTATGCTATCAAACATGAAACAATGATTCAGAAAAACTTTCAGCACCACAGTGGCAACCACAAAGCTTAGTAACAATCACCTCTTCACACAGGAACTTTTTCACTGTTGTTAAATAACGCCAGAAATATCTGGGTCAGAACGGACAAGTTCACTACATCTCAGTTGGCCGCCCATTTCAAAGGGAATGGCTAGTAAAAACAGAGCAGGATTTGCCCTATTCTGGATACTTAGCATTTTTCCCATTGTCCATAGATAAAGGTAAAAACTCAAAACAAAGAAAATTAGAAAAGAAAGCTACAGAGGAATGGGGTCCTCGAGGACAGCAACGTTCAGCCAAACCTGGGCTGCCAACAAGAGCAGCTCTATAATAGAGTGAAGGGTTTGCTAATCAGCTGTACCTATGTGCTCCGGTCTCCCGGTGACTGCTGGTTCTCAAGTGCAATACGAGGAACAAAAATAGAGCACAAGGGAACTGAAAGAGAAACCTCACTCTAAATATTCCCTCTTGTTTCTATTTCCCTCCCTCTGCTAGCTCCACATCAGGATTTTTGTTTCCCTAAGGCAGAGAAAGTGGTTTATATACTCTCTGAGACTCATTGCTTGTTTCCTTCTGAAGGGATCTCTTACCCCTTCCCAATTATAAATTTCTAGATATGGTGTCCATTTGTTCAGTGTTTATACACTACTCCCTTATGCCCTGGTCAAAATGGTCTTCTAGGCAGGCTGGTCAGCAATGCTGTCAACTTCATCATCCGTCTGCTCCTTTGTGTCACACATACACACCCACAAAGTGATGTCTGTACAGTGTAAGTAATTCCATAACTCAGTCTGTTTGCACCAAAATGTACTGTTTACTTGAGTTCAAGACATAATATTAGATACTGAAAGATTCGCCTCTTAACGAATGAGGTTATGGAGATGTTTGTTCAGCACACGCCACTCTTCATTATGACATACAAGTCATTAAAGTTATTAAAGGTGGAGTACCAGTGATAGTCATAGTTAAGGTTTTCCATTAAGAACCCCTATTTTCAATTACTTGCAACTGCAACCAACTTCAACCTTTACGTCTGAAGCTTTCGGTGGCAGGCATCTGTCCCAGTTGCAAGCACTCTCTCCTCTTCCCATTCTGGTTAGGGAACATGGTTCAGGTGTTTCTCCTGCACGTCTAGCAAGAGGCTATTTGTATTAAAGTATCAAAACCAGGAGGGAAGAAGCCACACAGCAGGCCACAGGGCTCCCTCCTGCCAGTCTGCAAAGCAACTCTTCCCACTTGGGTCCACATAGATCACTGCAAGAACCTGTGCAGGGTACCAGGGGAAGCCTTAGCTTTCCCCCTGCCCAATACTGTTATACATCCCTCTGCCTAATTTCATAGAGAGACAATTTTAGAGGTAGGAATGCTCCAGTGCTATTTTGCCAGAACAATGATAAATGACAGATTTGAAAGTCCATTCAGCCTGCCTTGCAACTCACACAAAGGATGATTATAACTTCAGCCTTACGGTTCCCATTGCATTTGGGAAACTGTCTACAAAAACTTAGCTAAGATACTGTTAGTTTTCTTCTGAAAAGAAAACTAATGACTTTGTACAAAGCCATAACATTATTTTAACATGTTTATTGTACTTCTAAAAAAACTAACATGATGTGCCATAACAAAGCACAATCATTTACATGGAATATCCTGCTCCTTGAAACCAAGCGTTTTCATTAGACTACTCCATGAGAAAAGTTGCGCTAAGCCCAGTCATGCCCTTATCTATTTAAAGACGCTTTTTAATTCTGAACTTGCACTGCTGTTCAAGCTTTGAGCATACTCAGTAGGGGATTACTGCATTTTAAGTAGTGTTCAAAGCCAATGGAAGAGAGGCTTCCAACAAGCTGATCCCAAGCAATCTAGCTTGATTGAACAGGAGCCGGCTGTGCACAATTGCAAGCACCCAGTAGTCCCCTTCCACTCTCCTAGGGTCTGCTTATGCTTCTGTAAATGATTCCCTATGCAGTTCATAACAGCCACTGCTTATACCCCAGCAAATTCCAGTTTTAGTCATCCTAGATGACTTATCCAGTTTCAAACAAGGGAAGGAAGCAATATTAAAAAAAAAAAGGAAAATCATGACTAATTATGGTTTGTGCTGCCACCCTTCATGTCTGAGGGTTTCACATTTTTCAGTCTGATTTTGAATTTCCCATTCAACAGATCATAGGCCTTAACTAGAGCTTGTTCAGAAACAGATGCAGTTGGAACAGATGAGTTGAAGCTTTTCCTATATTTGCTTTAATTTTAGTGGTCAGTCGTTTCATTGGGTCACTCTCAATACAGCTAAACCCAACTATTCCCCCCCTCCCCCCTGCCAAAGCAGCACATACCTTAAAGCAAAACAAATCCTACAGCTTGTATTAGGAGGATTATATACGAATACATTCCAGGAGCAGCAGTTTATAGTTCACGTGTCATTTTACAACTGCACTCAGAGAGGTGGCTATGCACCAGGAGCTGTTTGGGAAGGAGACATGGGTTGAAGCATGCTGGCAGCATCTCTGGTGGGCAGCAGAACCTGTGCAAACTCAGCCCGACAGCACTGGAGCATGCACAGAGACCAGGATTAGCGGCACTGGAAGCAGTCCAAACCAAGTCTTATGTAGGCCACAACAAGGGTAACTTTTACTCAGATGAACATTTGTAAGCCATAAACCTATTTACTTTAAGGAGCTAAAGGGAGAACAAAAAATGCCACACTATTTGCTTCCTCAAACCTCTCCACAGGCTGGCCCAACATGTCCATCCTGCCCTGCTGAGGGGTTTGTTCTGCACTTCAGGCCATGTTTACATTGAGTTTTCACTTTTTTTTTTTGGATCTGTCAATAGCTACAGCATATTACATTACCCCAAGCCAAGATAGTAACACAGCTTGCAAACAGCAGTTTCTGCATTGCCAGACACTTAACTAGATGGTAGATTTATACCATTGTTCATGCTTGGTTCTTTAAAAAAAGAAAGCAGGAATATACCTCTAAGTGTGTATTAAATATAACACAACCCAAAATAATAAAATAGTACTGTGGTCTGCTTTTAAAGAACATCATCAATTCTTTTTGAAGGCTCAATCGACATAAATGGAATTTAAAAAAAAAGAGGAAAAAAAAAAAAAAGAAAGCAAATGCCTCCTCTCTGTCATACAGGAATTAATAACATTTGAGATTCAAACCATGTGGGGAAAACAGTGCAAACATGACTGCAGTTCATGGAGGTGAAATCTCCATGAGTAGTTTTTCCTCACTATATCCCTGGTTTAGTGGTTTATCTTCTAATTTTCCTTTAATGTAATTTTTTAGTGTGTAGCAATGATGACCTGTAGCCTGTTTAAGCAAAGGAAACTCAAATGACTACAGCATGCCTACTAGCAGATGCACTTCAAATAGATTTTTTGCAGTGTAGGTTGAAAGTTGCAAGCAGCAGAAAACAGAAACAATTTTTCCGATAATGGGAAGTCAAGATCCGTTTCTAAAGTCTCCTGTATTTTTAAGATTTCCCCACAAATTCCTAAGGGAGAACATTAAAAAAAAACCAAACCCACCACCACAACAACAAATGAACACGCATCTAGGAAAACACAAACAAGCAAACGTTGGTGTGAACACCCTGGTCAACCAATCCTAAAGAAATTTCTATTTTAGAGAAGTTTTTTTCTGTTGGTAAATCTTCCGTGATCAGAAAGGTGAACTTTGCAGTAGCAAATGAAGTGACACGGAGATACTGCTATACTCTGACAGGCAAACTTATGTTTACCCTTCCCAGTAGCAGCCTCACTAAGAACCTATACAGGAAAACTAGCAAAATCAGGATACATCTCTTTTGAAAAGCAAATTCATCGAGAGCTGCAAGAAAAAAAAATAAAAAATAAAAAAAGCTTTGTGCCTTGCCCAGGAAGAAACCTTTGAAATGCTAAGTGAGGAGGAAGACGCAACTATTGGCTTGTGGTTGTTAAATAGCACAGCCTTGGCTTCTGCACATCGCAAATCCTGCTACAACAAAGCATCAAAGAAAGCAATACAGCAAACATCACAGAAGTGGATGTAAAGACAACCGAGTCAAAAGAATTCAAGTATAACACTAATACAGAGATATTTCTGGATGCTAGAGTTAAATTAGCGCACTAAAACAATCACAGTGTTGTTTCCTAATCAGTAAGAACAAACTTTTTAGAATCAGCATTTGCGGACCCAAAAGGCTGGATGTTGTTTTGGAAAATTGTTTCTTCTCAGAAAGCCTGATTTTGTTTTTTATTATTATTTTTTAAAAACTGGCTGAAACATTCTGTTAATTCAGCAAATAGTTCTGAAGAAAACAAAAATAAAAATTCAAGACAGCAGTTGTAGCATTCCTGAGTTCAGCACTTTGGTCCTTGCATCTCTGTATTAAACTTGTGTAAAATAGCAATCTCATCCCACAGGATTTGTTTCCTCATATTTTACTTCAGTGTTTTAATGTAGGGGTCATGAACTAAACCCTCCTTCTTCCAAGTTTTGAACAGGCAGCTAGGTCAGAGGATGCTCAGACCTAGATTTCTTGTTTGTATTAAGGCTGTTCCACCCAAAATGTATATATTATGTTGACTTACACATATCAGACCAGAGACTGACTCTGGGCATCTCCACCTGACAGCTGTGGGCCCCGAGTGTTGGGTACCTTGTCACACCCTGCCCCGCTGACTAAATATCCATTGACAACACACCTGGAAGGGCATCCCCAAGCAAGACAGGGATACGACAGGGACTCTCTCAGTATTTCTTTGGTTCAGTGATCTGGTCATTCTCCTCTGCCGCAGGAAAGCCAAATTTAAGTGCCCGCACTAAACCAGAGAAACAGCCCTATATTCTGAAAAAAGTGCTCTAGCACTCAGTATTTCCCCAGGGACTCTAACCCTTGATTCCAACATTTCCTTTAGGAAATGGGGGAAAAGACTCAAAATACAGTATTTTAAATCCACTAAATATTAAAATAAATGGAAGTTCCTTGCTGTTTCAGGATATCAGAGTGACATTTTAAGTGCTTGGAGAACTTCAGAAATAAGACAGTCATGTTCCATAATTTTTTTGTGAAGTCATTTGGCACAGCAAGCCACAAAAGCAGGAGCAGTTCAAGCTCCCCAAAACATTTACTACTTGTCTAGCATGTGCTCAAAGAGAACTCTGTACTACTGAAGCAACAGATGGGTTGCATTTGCAAGAGACCCCAGATTTCCTCTTTCTGGAGGTAGGGACAAAACGAAGGTGCCTTACGACAGCCCTTGCTCCCCACAACAGTCTGACCTCCAAACTGCTGCCCCACAGGCACAAGACTTCTTGAAGGCTCTGGCATTTATATGACAGCACATTCCCTCTGGATCACAGCAGATCAAACTGTCTCTTCTAGGAACAACGGCAGTCTGCATGAGTAGTTTGTCTCTGTTCTGCCCCTTATCGTCTCAGTTTAGATTTCACCTCCTTTACATTTACTCAGGTAGCTACTTCCTCTGTGTTGTCTAGATAACAGGCAGGGGAAAAAAGTCAGGGATTAAAAAAAGACAAATAGAACAGATCTGTTTGAATGTCATACTCCTAGTCCCAACAGAAACATGTTCCTAAAGAGTTAAATGTCTCCAGGCAAGGGAGACAAGCATCAAGTAAAAGCTGTATGGCTAATCTTCTATCACCATGCGCATGGAGTAGGTGGGGGGACTATAACCAACAGGTTTATTTCAAGTAAGGCTAAGTAAAACGCCTATTTTTTTAAAAGTAGCTATTATTTTTATTGTAAGACCTTTTTTTTCTGCTGCTTACACATTTGACAAACACTGACTTATCAGATGCGTCCATTCCACCAGTTCTCTGACTAAAGCTGATTTTTTAAAGAAATGCAGCTGTTTCCTAGAACTGGGCAGATATACATCTCACTTGCAAGCCATGGAAATCTTTTCTTCTCTGAAGTTTCAGTATTGCATGGAGAAATTATGTAGAGCAGCAGGGCAGGAGAGCTATAACTGGACCAAGATATCCAGGAGATTAAAAATGAGCAGCGCAGGGCAGCAGGAATAAGATCAAGAACTAAGCGGGGGAAGGGCAGGGGGAGCGTGTTTGAGAAATCAGAAGATGTCAAGTTGGAAAAGGAGCCTGTGCCCTACAGACCAAGCTCCCTTTCTGATCTGGAACAGAATGCAGGAGTCCAGACTCCCAGTATCCAACTATTGTCAGCAGTTAACCACAAAGCCCACTGACCAGCTGCGCTCCTGTCACACTCCTGATCGGCCAGGAAGAGGATGACAACCAACTGCTGCCCTTTACTTCACTGCTCAAGTCAAAGGCACCTGTACAGACTACTATTGCATTACCCCTGCGTGCATCGTTTTGATTTTTGCTTTCTGTACCAGCTCTCTAAAAAGGTCTTGCAAACTTTTACAGGCCCACTCACACATAACACCGTGAAGAACATTGTTCAGGCTGCAACAAAAGTGAGTAGTTCAAAATCGAGAAAAACCTGAAATAAGAACCAACTGGGTGATGGAAAACCTTATGGCTTATGCACATGTGTCACACCATGTAGCCTTTGATTCCTCATGCACCACCTCCCAACACCTCTGTATTGTTCAACATACAGCATAAACAGTGGTCAAGTAGCAAGCAGCTGGACACAAATTTTGTTTTCTTCACAGTTCGGTGCCTGACTGTACTTACTAGACACACCAGACTTATTGTGGAAAATAAAACCTTGCCTTTTTCAATAGCTAGATAGAGGAGCTTCAAGTTTACAAACTACGTATTGACCAGAGGCTGATAGCAACATGCTTGTCTCTGGGATTCATTTAAGTATTGCAGCACCTGTCAGCTTCTCAGCAGCTGGGCTTCAGCGCTGAACTCTGCACAAAGCCTTACCCAAGGAGATGGGCAATAGAGAAGCCACTCGGATTTCACAGACCAGCCTATAGTTAGTAAGTGAACCATAAAGATTAAGCCTTGTGTGTCCTTCAGTTCTTTGTGAGTTTTTTTTGAAATGTGAGCGGGAAGCACAGTACAGCTACCATATTCTGCAGCGATCTGTGCTGGTAGAATCAAACACCAATCTTATACACACACAAGAAGTAAAAATGCTGCTACTGCAGCTGTGTCGAGCTATGCGCAGTAGTGATTGCTGTCTTCAGGGGTTCAGGAAAGAGCTTACAATGATTTATGATGTCTCATTTTCAAACAAAACCAAGAATCACAGTAAAAGCAGGAATGCATTTAAATCCCAGGAACAATCAAGAACATTTAATCCTCGCTCAGATTTCACTTGTGTATGGCTCAGCCACCAAAAATCTGAAGCGCTTTAAAAAAAAAAAAGTCAAAATCATATTATTACAGCTGTCCCCATAAAATACTATACTCGCACAAAGTAATTTTATAGGGACAGCTGTAGTAATATAGTATACTTGCAGAAAACCTTGAACATAAAGTTGTGCTACAGTATCTGCTTGATTTTTACTTTCTTATATTTTATTTTTGTAAGCATTCTCCCATTTATTGTAGAAGTAAACTGATGATAAAGCAATATCAAACCAAAACTGACTATCTATTTTGGCATGGCATGAAAAACTGCAGTGTTCTCCTTGCTGTGCCTAGCACAAGTGCTGGATATTTTTCTTCTGCAAATAAGGATCTTGTCCAGGTTATGGGTTAAAAGAATGTAAAGGGAAAGGTCTGAAATATTCAGACAGAATTCTGAAGCTTAAACTTTCAGCATAGTTCTCAAAGTAATATGATGATATCAGTTCACAAATAGCTTAAGCAGAAGTCCAGCATAGTGGTAGTTGTCTCAGGCTACGTAACAGGCCTTTCAAAAGAGTATGAAGTAACAGAATTGAAATGCATTTGGCAAGATGCCACCACTCAGATGATATCCCAGCCTCACGGATATGTACAGTACACAGCAATTCATCATCTCATACTATGTGGCACTGACATTTCTTGTGTCAAACCAAAAATAGCTATAACAAAATTAAATTGAGCCCCACATGTGGAGGCCAGTAAGGCCTCTGCATGTTATACATACTACAATATTTAAAAAAAAAAAAAAAAAAAAAGAAAAAGAAAAAAGACCAAGTTGAGGAACAACAAATGGACTCTCACATTCATCAGCGGTGCAGGGAAAGCCTTTCAGAAAGGAAGAAGGCCCAAGATAGGGGTTCAGAAAACAAAAACCGCACAACTGCTCTCCAAGTAGTGCAGAAGCGAGTACTGAACTAGGCAGACTTCCTCCCAGGATGCAGCACATCACCAGAGTTCCTGGAGCCTTCAAATGCCACGAATCTTATCCTACAGAAGCGTACATACTAGCCCCCTGCGCACACCCCAAACCACCAAAGCTGGAGAAAAAACAGAGAAACTATCAGAATCCAAATTCTAAGTAGGAGCTTAAATGGGTTAAAGAAGGAAAAAAGAAGGGAAAAAAAAAAAAGTTGAGCACAGGAATAGAAGCACAAGACTTCTTTCAAAGAATTTAGCTATTCAAGCAAGCTGTCAGAAGAGCACCGATAATCAGAATTAACACTGATGCAGACCTCCACCCTTTCCGTGTAATTGAAACCCACTAGAACTCTAACATTTGCATGCTAGACTATGCAAAAGAAATTGAGACATCATATATCCCCTTGGTGGCTAAACTCCCACATCTGTGCAAGCCAATGAAGCCAACAAATTAAAAAACCTGCAATTCCACTTCACAAAACGTGGCTTATATGTCCAGAAGAACCACAATGACCACCTCCTTTGGTCTCCAGTGGAACACAAGATGCCAGACTGCCCTTGGATTTTAACTCCTGCTCAAGGGCTGCTTTATCCTGCTTTGGTAAAAACCCAGATTTCAGCAATAAATTCTCTACTAGGGGTTGGGGTGGACTCCAGGAAGAGCCTCGTGTCCTTGGTGCACATTCTCCACACTAGGGAATGACACAGATCATACCAGAGCACTACTGCCAATTGGCAAGGCACCCTTCAGCCCCACAGCCAGAACCGGCAGAGCTCACAGAAATACTGTAACAAGCTAAGGCAGGAGAAAAAAAAAAAAAAATTTAAAAATGAGTGAATGAGTAGTATTCAGAAGAAGAACACTCTCTTAATCTATATTTGCACAGTAACTAGTACAACAGAGTTCAGCTTTTGAATACTATCATAATGCAAATATTTTTCTGATGGCGCCTCTGCCACCCCTGAGGGGCAAGAGCTGCCTGCCATGCCTAAGCCATCCTGTCTGGTCACGGAAAGGTAAGCAAAAGAAGACTCCCCAGAAGACTGTCACTCCCGCAGCTGCTGCACACAGAGAAAGTGTAAATGCTTTAGGACACAAAGAAGGTAAGCGTCTCTTACGCCTAAGTGGGAGGCAGAAGCAGAAAGCAGGACAGTGCATTTCAGCCAGCGCTGAAACACCATCTGCTACCCACATCTGATTCACAAGCATGATTACTTTATGATAAAGCCAATACGCTCACATTTTTAAGGTATCTTGAGGGAATTCTCCATATAGGAGAAGTATTCTGTACTTTTGAATTTTAAAAAAGCTTTAAAAAAAATTATTGACTCCAGAATTATCTTCCACTCTTCGTCTGTCTGCTCTGTGACAAAACCAAACAGAAAAAACCCTTATGAGTCGTCTCATGACTACTCCAAACACGAGTGTTTGTTACGCCTACAGCCTGCATGGGTCAAATCAGGTGCCTCTTGCAAGGGACAAAAATCTATCTCCTTTTAAGTATCCCCACACAAACCCAACATTTAATTCACCTACATGGAAAGGTTTATTTACTGGGAGCCAAGAAGGGGACTCTGTCACGCTGAACACCTCCGTTAGCCTGGGTACAACTTCATCTGAAAACTTGCAGCAAAGGGCAAACTACACACCATTCCTGGCTTTCCATTCCTGCCACCTCCCTACAACTCTATCTGGAGATTGCGTGGTCTGATGGATCAGGGCACTTGTAGTCTGACCTGGCTCACTGCTCGGCCCTGTGATCATCCACTTTGACAAGAAGAAGGTGGGGTAAACACAGAGTGGGGAAGAGGCCGACACAATCGCCCCTTTTGGCAGCAGTCAGAGCAGATTCAGTGTTTCGCAAAACCACATCCCGAGCTGAGCAGTCATCGCTGTTACCCAACTCACAAGAGACACAAGAGAAAAAGCATAGTACTCTCACATCAGAAACACACAAATCTAGTGTGATATTTATCAAGCAAGCATGTGTTTCAGATTTGAAATCACTTTGTACGGTCTTCTATCAGAGGCTGCTGAAGTCAAACAGAAGTGCATTGTGGAAGTTAATCAAAACACGTTACTTCTGGTTTAAGGTGTTTCTTTTGACAGCCATTCAACACATGGAAGCACATCTTTATGAGTGCAGTGGGACTACCCGTATGAGCTTTATGCTCTCTTCTAAGGGTTTAAAAAATCTGGACAACACCTGTTAGATCCATTCCCTGGCATGACACTGCAAAGGGCATTTCTGTAGAACATTTGTGCGAGCAAAGCCCTGAGGACGTGAACTGTGCACAGTGGTTTTTCACGGAGTCTGATGTAAACTACATTGGAAATGACTGAAACCGGACAGATTTGTGAGAGCCTTCTCACAAATGCTGTTTGCCATTAGAACGCTGCTCTGCTAGTCTAGATTACAAACTTCGCAGAGATGCCAGACAAGACCATCATGGCCAGGAGCAGAGCCAGCAAGCAAAACCACGCAAAGCCAGTAACATTTGTGACAGTCCTTCTTCAAGGCAGCCGGTAGTTAACCCCAAGAGATAAAACACAGTAAGCCTCACCGCATTGCCAGGCAGATTGCTGGAATTAAAAATGAAAGACAATGAGAAAAATGAAACAAATGAGCACGATGACAAAAAGCTGGCATGTTCTTTGTAAAGGGAAGAGCCTCCTGCCCAGGGCAGCGGCCTAGAGGCCTCTTACACACAAAGGCTGGGGGGTCTTCCTGTGCACAGGGCCTCAATCGCTACCCCACTCCCCGACAGAAGCCACGTACACCCAAGCAGGGAGCCGGCCGGCCGCTCTCGGCACAGCACGGAAGCCCCCGCCATCCGCCACAGGCCAGGCAGGTACTCACATCCTCCCCACACCCTCGTACATGCGGGTCTCATCCACCAGCATCATGACCTCCGTGTCGGTGAGATGGGCATGCTTCTTCGTCTTGCTCAGCTGCTCGATCTGGATGTCGGCCAGCTTCACCTTCTGCTGCGTGTCTATCACCTTGGCCTGGAGCTCGGTGAAGGCCTGTGGGGGAGAGCGACGGCGATGGGGGCGGCCCTGACAGGCCGCGGCCCCCCGGCCCCGCGCTGCTGA
>WAAD01001363.1:40033-56798 GCA_013389945.1 Fregata magnificens
CACCCCAGCAAAGCAGGATCCGAACGTTGACCCCAGCCCCAGCCCCAACCCCTCCCCGGGCTCCCCCCTGCCGCCACCACCCTGTCCCCAACCCACATCTCTCCCGGAGGAACTGGGGGTCTCCAAGGAGCCAGGGGTGGCCTAAGCCAGAGCTGGTGCCACACGGCTGGGGGGTGCCTCAGCACCTGGTGTGCCCTGGCATGGCTTTGCCCCTGCCATGCTGCAGGCTGCTGCGTTTACCCCTCCTGTCTGTGCTAAAGTGGGGTGGGATGAGGCCAGCCCCATTGGGCAGCTGCTGATGCTGGAGTGCAGCTGGTTGTGGGGCTGGAAGGAGACCCAGGAGTCAGCTATGGGGCAGGGGACGGGCATCGGGGAGGTTTGGTTGTACTTTGGGATAGTGGGGTTGATGGGGAGGGGTGTCCCCCTGCCTCCCACGGGGCCAGATCCAGCACCAGCGACTCCTCAGCCTCACCTCCCAGCCCATCTGCTGCAAGGCAGACACCAGCACCCCAGGCACTGGCGTGTGCCCACCCGCACTCCCCCGAAACACGACCTAGGCTGTGGTGGCACCTCGCCCCGCGCGGGGCTGCTCCTGGGGCTGAATCCTGCCCAGGGCCAGTGGGTTCCAGCACAACCTGCCCGTGCTGGCTGGGTGTTTGTGTTGCCTGCTGTCGTGTTTGCACTGCACACAACCTGGCTGTTTGTTTGCATGGAGCCAAGGGAGCCAAGCCCGGTGACGGTGGCAGCGGCTACGCCGCAGGCAGAGCAAGCACAGCACTCCACCGGCAGCACTGTGCTGGCCATGCCATCTCCCAGTGCCCGGCAGGGTGATGCGGCTGTGCCCGCACCCTTCCTCCCCACACACGCTGCAACATCCGCTCACCCGCCGCAGCCCACGTGGACGCCCTCCACACGCCAGGATGCCTGCAGCCCTGACGCACTCCTGGCCCTTGCCGTGAGCCCTGCCACCGGCAGCCCCCTCTTGCCCCACTCTGGATTTCCTCAGTGGTGACACATCCTTCCCCAGTGCCCATCCCCACATCCTTTTTCCCGGGAGGAGCTGCCACGGGGCTGTGCCACCCCTCCTGGCATGGGCCCAGGCACGCTGGCGCAGGCACTGACACTGCCACTGGCTCTGTGGGGCTGGCCTTGCCGTCCCCTCTCCAAAGACTTGCGGGGTGCAGGAGGGCTTGGGGACACGCTGCTCCCCAAGAGCACCAGTGCAGCTTTGTCCCCGCAGGTCACTAGAAGGAGGCAGGGGGGTCCCCTGGTCTCTGGCCCAGGTGGGCGGCGGGGGGTGGCAGGAGCCGGCCATGCTGGGACCCACGGGGCTGGCCCCAGTGTTTTGAGGTTGTTGTTTTGGGCTCAGCTCCCATGTATTGGTTTGTGGCCAGTTTAAACTGGTTCGCAGCTTTTATAAGGTGTGGGATGAGTGGGATCCTGCGAGTGCTGGCAGCTCCGGAGGGGAGCCCACACCTGTGGCTGCTGGTGCTAGTGGCCATGTGAGCCCACATGCCCGGGGTGGCCAGCACGGCTTTCCGGGTGGCCGACGCCCCCTCACAGCCCAGACCAGAGGGGAGCAACCCCGAAGCTCCCTATCACGCTTTCGGCTGCAGCATCTTCCCCTCCAGCATGGCCCCAGCAGCCGAGCGAGGCGGTGCCACCCTGCAGCAGGAGGAGTGGGGGGACGCCACCCGCCCGCTGCTCTTCATCCAGCTCAACCAGCTCTTCAGCACCCCAGCGGGGCTGGAGTGGAGAGAGACAGCCAGGTAGGCATGCCTGCAATGGCCAAGCTGCTTGGTGACTCTTTGGGAAACCCAGCCTTTGAAAGCTGAGCTCTGATGGAGCCCATGGCATCTCCCAAGGCTGGTGGTTCCTCAGCCTCAGCCCCAAAGCAAGGCTGCTCGCTGCCCTCTGCTCTCACCGGTGCCTGCACTGGTTCTGCCCAGCTTAGGGTGACACTCATTTCATGGGAGAGGGCAGGGTGTCAGGCAGGGTGCAGGCGGCGACCCTACATGGGCACAGCACCCTTGCTTCTGCTCCTGCCTTCGCTGCCTCTCCAAGGCTCCAGTGGCTGCACTGTGGCTGGGACAGTGCTTTGATGCTCCCCAGATCCGGCTGCCTGGCACATCTCAGGAGGCGACTGGAGGGGTAGGTCAGGGCAGGCTTCGCTGGGGACGATGGGGCCCAATGGAGAGGAGCTGGGGCCATCTGGGTGCTGGAGTGGGGCAGGAGCGTGGCTGGGATGTCCCCACACCCCACACCGCCCTCCACAGCTTGGAAGGGGCACAGGGACATGGGCCGTGGGGGTTTGGGGGTAGCGATGGGTCTGCCCTGGAGGTCGGAGGGTCTGGGGGGGGCAAAGCCACCGGGCTGCGGCTGTGATGGCTCTCCCCAGCACCCAGCCCTCTTCTCCCTGGCACGGCTGCCCATTGGCAGGAGCCTGCTCTGCCGGGGCACGCTCTGCCCGTGCAGCATGCTGAGCCACCCTGCAGCAGCGCGCCCACCCATGGGGACAAAGGGAAGCTCTGTCTGCACCCAGCATTAAAATATTTGGCACGGCCTGAGTGTGGCAAACAGCTCAAGACACTTCTGTTTTGACTCCAGCAAGCGCTGCTAACGGCAGGGCAACCCCCAGTCCCAGCACAGCCTGGGGACGGGTGGGTTGGGAGCAGCCCTGCAGAGAAGGACTGGGGGATACTGGTGGGTGACAGATGGGACATGAGCCGGCACTGTGCGCTCGCAGCCCAGAAAGCCAAGCGTCTCCTGGCCTGCATCACCAGCAGCGTGGCCAGCAAGGCAAGGAGGGGATGCTCCCTCTCTGCTCCGCTCTGGTGAGAGACCCCCCCTGGAGCACTGCGTCCAGCACCGGGGTCCCCAGCACAAGACAGAGGTGGACCTGTGAGAGAAAAGAAATGTTTTACGATGAGGGTGGCGAGACACTGGAAGAGGTTGCCCCGAGAAGCTGTGGATGCCCCATCATCGGAAGGGTTCAAGGTCAGGCTGGATGGGGCTTTGAGCAACCTGATCTACTGGAAGATGTCCCTGCCCATGGCGGGGGTGGTTGGACTGGATGGTCTGTGAAGGTCCTTTCCAACCCAAACCTTTCTGTGATCCCATGACTGGTGAAATTCCCCTGATCAGGAGATCAGAGCGAGGTGTGTGTCAGCAGGAATGGGGACGTGGCTGCTGAAGCTGCCCGCCTGCCCCTGCTCTGTGAGCCCACTGCAGCCCCTGCTGAGCCCCCCAAACCCCTCCCTGCCTGTGCCAGTCCCATGCGAAGCTCAGAGGTGGACCCAAGCTCCAGGTCCCGCTGCCTGGCACGGAGCATGGGACTACCCTGCTGCTGACTCCACTCATCTCCCCGGGCAGGTGGATGAAGTTCGAGGAGAAGGTGGAGGATGGTGGGGAGCGCTGGAGCGCGCCCCACGTCCCAGCCCTCCCCCTACACAGCCTCTTCCAGCTGAGGAGGTGCCTGCAGAAGGGGACAATGCTCCTGGATCTGGATGCCCCCAGTTTCAAGGAAATAATCGGTACGTGGGGAATGCAAAGGTCGCTTTCTGGGATGTGCTGGTCACCAGAGAGGGACCAGGCCACCAGACGGTCCCTATATAAAAGCACTGATGCATGATAGCTGGGTACCTGGGGCGGCTGTCTGCTGCTCCAGCAAAGTGGGCTTTTCCCTGGGCAGCTCCCCACCCGGCAGCAAACCGGAGGGACTCAGGGCTGTCCCCATCCCTGTTGCAGACAAGGCGCTTTCTGGGCAGCCTGAGGAAGCAGAGCTGCAGCCCGAGCTGAAGGAGCGCCTGGCAGCCCTCCTGCTCTGCCAGCCGCGGCACCAGCCCACCAAATCCCTGCTGTGGCTCCTTGCCGAGCTCGGCCTCTCTCCCTGCCGAGGTAGGCATGGTGCCCAGCCGTGGGTGGCGACATGGCTGTCCCACTGGTCACCCCTCTGCTGCCACCAGCCTGGGGCAATACCCATGCTGGCCGTTCGCTTGCACATGTATTTTACTGCTTGCTCCCTTTCTTTGCAGGAAAGGCCAAAAGCTGGTCTGAGCCCAGAGCCCAGCTCTCCGAAACGCCTCTTAAGGAGCAGGTAAGGCAGGATGGAGCTGGGCTGAGAGCAGCTGCTGCATCCTGAGTGCCCAGCCGCTGCATCCCTTTCCTTTCAGCTGAGAAACCGATTTAAGAAGAAGGTCCCGCCGGGGGCCGAAGCAGCCCACGTTGCTGTCGGTGAAGTTGAATTCCTGGAGAAGCCCTTCACCGCCTTCATCCGCCTCAGGCGAGGGGTAGCCCTCGGCTCACTGGCCGAAGTTGCTCTCCCCAGCAGGTAAACGAAGCATGGCCGAAAGCTCTGCACCCCACTTCATCCCTGCCTCCCCGCTCCCTCCCACACAGGACAAGGCTTTGCCTGGCGAAAGCAAAGGGTACGGTACACAATGCCATGTGCAGTCCCAGAACCCTGCCTCACTGCTTCCCCTCCTGCTGTTCCCAGCTCCTTAGGAACACCCTGGGACGGGCTGAGAGTGGAGCATCTGTTGGGCAGATCTGGGGGGCACATCCCCTGCTTTATCCCCACCCGGGCTCTGCATTCACTCCCCTCCATAAGGAGGGTCTGGATGCTCTCCACTTACTGCCCCGCATGGGGGCTCACAGCTGGGAAGGGACACAGGTTTGCAGGAGGCCCTTGCCCTCCCGCTGCCCGTGATGCTCTCCTGAGTGGCGGGGTGGCTCTCGCGGCACTGTTGGTGTACAGGGAAAGGAGCAGGGCAGGAGGTGTTTCTCCATGGTTGAGGAACACGTCACCTGAAGCCCTAAGGGGGAATGGTCAGTGTGCCCCTTGAGCTGGGGACTTCCTTAGGGAGCGTGCAGAGGAGACAGGCGGGGATCAGGAGGGATATTGCCACCTCCTGGTCACTCTGCCCAGAGCACCCGTCCTCCAGGAGCTGGGTGGAGCAGGACATCCATCCACCTCCTGCTCTCTTCTTGGTGTGAGATAGGTGGCAGGTCCCCGGGGAGCCCCCGTGGGTCTCGAGGGGCTCACAACAACCCCCTGCCCTGTATTTTCCTCCCCCAAAACAGGAGGGGAAGGAGAGCTTGTCTCCACCCATCCCTTTGCCCATAGTGCCATCCCCTTTGCTGGCTGCCCCAGGCTGTCCTGCAGGTGCAGTCACCATCTCGGGGCTATCTCCCACCAAGGTCCCTCTCCAGGATCTTAAGGTTTTCCCGTTGCCTTCATGAAGATGCCTGGGTGAAAGCAATCGCTGGTGGCTACCGTCACCTCCCGACCCCTTGGAGCAGGCTCCAGGAGGCCTCCAGCACTGATGCCCCACGTCAGGGCTGCAGCAGGTTCTGTCAAGCCACCTTCAGCCCCGCTTGTGCTGTCGGAGGGGTTTCCCTACCCCCTCTCTAGAGGTTTGCTCCGGGTACGATCACTGGAACCGCTTTGCAGCCTTGGGGTACCAGGACTGTAACCATTTTTGCCAGTTTTGGAAAGGAGCGGAAGGCTTCATTAAATATTTGGATGGGCTGTCCCTCTGGAGACCTTATTATTTTGCAGCACCCTCTGAGGTGTGGGATTTTAGCCATATTTCTTCAAGGATTCTGAGCCCTCTTTCCAATCTCCTCCCGTGTCCCTGTAGTCCTATCAAACCTGCTGCCCGTGCAGCTGGCAAGCTCTCCTTCCCGATGCTAACGGTCCTGCATCCTGCCTGTGAGCCACATTCCCATGAGCACGACCCCACAGACAGCTCCAGTCAACACCTTGACCCCACGGACAGCCCCATCCTAGAGCTCGACCCCACAGACATCCCAATCCCAGAGCCTGCCCCCACAGACAGCCCCATCCCAGAGTTCGACCCCACAGACGCCCCCAGCTGACAGCATGACCCCACAGACGTGCCCAGCCGAGGATGTCTCCTTCTCTGCCCCAAAGACCTACCCAGCCCGGCTTTCTGCAGCCGGCACCCTGATGTCCCATAGCCTCCCGTGGGGTTTCCATGCAGCGGGCAGCAGACACGCGTCTTGTCTTCCACCCCCAACCCCCCGCTTAGGGTTGCCACCCCTTAGGGTGGCAGCAGCCCCCCAAGCCTGCCCAGCTGCTGTCCCCAGCATCCCCACAGCACCATGGTCTCCCCCAGGAGAAGCATCCCCTGGCGAGGAGAGGGCTGCTCAGGAGATGCGCTGTCTGGCCCACAGGTTCCTCTTCATTCTGCTGGGTCCCCGAGCCAAAGTGAAAGCCTACCACGAGGTTGGCAGGGCCATGGCCACGCTGCTGATGGATGAGGTGAGCCTGGTGCAGCACCCATGGGTGGGGTGGACCTGGGATGAGGCCTAGGCTGAGAACACTGGGGCTCCTCTCCTCTGCCGGCTGCAGTGAGGGAGGCAGAGGATGGGGTGAGCTGGTGGCCTCCCCTGCCCAGGATAAGAAACCAAAGGTTTGAGGTGGGTCTGTAGGATGTAGGTGCACTGAAGTGGATGGGTGCCTTTCTTGGAGATGGCTGCAGGCTGGGAGGAAGGCTCCGAGTGGCTGAACATAGGGGCGTGGTGGCTAAACCATGGTATCTCCCTGCAGCTCTTCCAAAGGGTTGCCCGGCAGGCTGAGCACCGAGAGGACCTCATCGCAGGGATGGAGGCGTTCCTGGATGAGCTGACTGTGCTTCCTCCTGGGAAATGGGACCCCAGTGCCCGAATTCCTCCACCGAGCTGTCTGCCATCTCCACACAGGAGGTAGGCTGGAGGGAGGGCACCTGCAGCCTCTGCCAGCCCCTCTGCAGGGTCCCAGGCGGAGACCTCTGCCTGTGACAGTGAAATCTCCATCTCCTCGGGGATGAAGGCACCCAGGAGCCAACCTTTGCCAGTGAGGTCCTCCCAGCCAAGCCCCTCTGCAGCTCTGGCCGATGACCACAGCTCTGGTCCCCGCTGCTGTTAGTCCTGCTGTCCCACTTGGCAGGGAAGGGCAAAACCGCTCCGTGCGCCCTTCAGGCAGGAGCTGCTGGGAACGCTGGGTTTCAGCACTCAGATGTGAAACTCATCCTCTGAGCAGGACACCTCCGGCTCTGCCCATCTCCTCCACCAAAACCGGTCCCATTAGAGCTGGCTCCAGGGCTTGCTGGAGGAGATCACGGCTGGGTTGGAAGGGACCTTTGAAAATCATCTAGTCCAACCCCCGCCTCTCTCCTCCTTCTCCTGATCTTTCTCCTCCTCCTCATTATCAGGGGATACACGAGGTCCCCCCCAGCCCTGCTTGCACCCCTCTCTCCTCTCCATCCTCCCTGTCCCCTCATAGCATCCCCTAGATGCAGCTGGGTGCTGGGGGCTCCAACCTGAAGACTGTCGTCTCGGGCTCTGCTCTGCCACAGGACCGCTGTGCACCCACCAGATCGGCAGTCCCACGGCAATGGGGACATGGCAGCAGCTGGGGACAGAGCCGACCTGGGGCACCCGCACTCCAGGGAGGAGCTGGAGAGGACGGGAAGGTGGGTGCCTGGAAGGATGAGGGTGCTGGGAGGTGCAGCAGGACGCTGAATTTGGGGCAGGGTGCTGGCTCTCCCCAGCACATGGGGCCACCATGTCCAAACCAGTCTGGGCTGGTGTCTCCCAGGGAAGGGACCATCCCCTGCCTTGCAGCTCCCTCAGGGCGTGACAGCCAGCTGGGGGGGCTGCTCTGAGATCTCCCTCCACTGCCCCAGGCTTTTTGGGGGGCTGCTGCGAGACATCCGGAGGAAGGCGCCGTGGTATGGCAGTGACTTCTCCGATGCCCTGCACCCCCAGTGCCTCTCGGCAGTGCTCTATATCTACCTGGCAACAGTCACCAACGCCATCACCTTTGGGGGCATGCTGGGGGACGAGACCGCCAACATGCAGGTCAGTGCGGCCACGGGGTGCCCCGCACCAACCCCACTCGGCCCAGCCCACGGGTGTCCTGGGTGCCCACCTCCCACAGGTGCCCGGGAAGGCAGCAGTGCCCCCCAGGGCATCCTGAGCATCACCCAGATCCTGCGTCCTTCACAAGCCTCTGTGGTTCCCGAACGCTGACCCTGCACCCTGCAGTGCAGGGAGGTGCGGGCAGCTGCCTGCAGCTACGCCGCTGCGGGGGCCCAAGCCTGGGACACCCACCCCCGCCACATGCCTGGCACCTGGCACCCCTCCCCTGCATTTCAGGGGGTGCTGGAGAGCTTCCTGGGCACGGCCTTTGCTGGCTCCATCTTCTGCCTCTTTTCCGGCCAGCCCCTGACCATCCTGAGCAGCACTGGCCCCGTGCTGGTCTTTGAGCGCCTCCTCTTCTCCTTCAGCCAGTAAGTACCCCGCCAGGGATGGTTCCTCGGTCCACTGTCCCCTGGCTGGGGCACGGGTCACCATCACACCAGGCAGGTGTCGTTGTCGAGGCTTCGGGTCACCCTTCCCACCAGGGACCACAGTCTGGACTACCTGGAGTTTCGCCTTTGGATTGGGCTCTGGGTGGCCTTCTTTGGCGTGGTCTTGGTGGCCACCGAGGCCAGCCACCTGGTGCGGTACTTCACCCGCTTCACCGAGGAAGGCTTCTGTGCCCTCATCAGCTTGATATTCATCTATGACTCCCTGAAGAAGATGCTGAGCCTGGCAGACGCCTTCCCCATCAACTGGCAGTACCGTCTGGACAATGTCACCTCCTACAGCTGCGTCTGCAACTTGTCCAGCCCCGGTGAGCCCAAGCAGCCGCGGAGCTGGTGGGGAGCAGGGGGCTGCTGCCCTGGGACCCCACTAGGATCCTGCCACCCGGCTAGATGGGGGAAGGCACCGGAGGAGGAGGCTGCTCAATCCCATCCTTGCCTGCCAACCACATCGGCACCTTCCTCCACTCCCCCCCCATGCCGTCCGTTTATCTGTCCCTGCCTCCAGGCACTGCCCAGGCAGGACAGGCCCGGAGTGAAGAGAGCCTTGGTCCAGCTCCCATGGCTCTGGGATGGGGGATGCCAGGGGCTGGAGGTGGGCACCTGGGTGGGTTTGCGCTGCTGTTTCTAGCCCAGTCTGTAAATCAGAGGGTGTTTCCTGGGGCCTGAAGACACGTCCACACTGATCCTGCAAGCGGGATCCACACCATGTACCAAAAGCATCAGTGCTGGGCACAGCCTGGGGCCAATGGTGCCTCTGAGTGGCTGGTGCTTCAGCCAAGCCCTTCGCAGAGACGTCACCCCTTGGTGCTCCCTGGGCATCAGCCAGTGCTGGGGCCTCAGGGGTCGCATGGGACCCCATCCAGCACCCTGAGCCCTTGGGAAGAGCTTGGGGAGCTACCCCGATGGCAGCGTGGTCCCAGTCATCCCTGATGGAGTGTCCCCATGGTGCTGGCACCCTGAGCCCCCCGATCCCTTGCAGGTCACAGCTCCACAGGGAACGACACGCTGCTCCCCTCACCCCTGGCCCCCCAGCAGGTACAGCCCCTGCTCCTGGGCTGGCAGGTGAAGGGCTGGAATGGGCCCAAGGTGTCCGTGCGTGACCCCTTCTCACCACCTGCCCTGTCCCCGCAGCCTCCTGCTGCCCCAGCCAGGCTGAGCAGGACCCAGTGCCTGGGTCGAGGCGGGCACCTCCTGGGGACTAGCTGCCAGTATGTGCCCGATGTCACCCTCGTCTCCTTCCTGCTCTTTGGGGGCACCTTCCTCTCCTGCACCACGCTCAAGCGCTTCAGGAGCAGCCGCTACTTCCCTGCAGGGGTGAGCATCCTTCGGCCACCTGGTGGCATGGCCACCTGTCCTGGTGGCATGGGCACAGTTCTGAGTGCTGCAACCCGGAGGTGGTCCTGGGGCAGCCCCCGCACCCCGGACAGCCCAGGCCAAGCCCTCTTCATCTGCAGGTGCGGAAGCTGGTGAGCGACTTCGCCATCATCCTGGCCATCCTCGCCTCCTGTGCCATCGACGCTTCCCTGGGCCTGGAGACCCCCAAGCTCCTCGTCCCCAGCGAGCTGAAGGTGCCAGTGGGGTGGGCACAACACTGTCAGGGAGTGGGTCTGTGCCCCCCACAGTGGCATTCCCGCTGTGCTGCTGCTGTCCTTCCGGCCTCTGGGTCCATCCCTATAGGGATGCAGGCTGCGCCCCAGCAAACAAGAAGGGGTTGAACTGCAGCCGATCCCACATTCTGTAAATAACCTGGCTCGGTCCTGGACTAACCACGTCATGGTACAGCTCACACTGGAGTGAGAGCCACAGGCTCAAGCCCAGGCTTGGTCTCCCTGCCCTGGGTGTGGAGCGGGGCTGGCAGCACCTCAGAGCAGCCCGTGCTTGCCGCCACCTCCTTGGGCTTGCCGTCATCAACACCCAATGCCACCTCTTCCGCCCACTCCCAGGGGCACATGCCCGGCTCCTGGCTTGTGGTGCCCAGGAGCAACCCTCTGCTCTGCCACAGACGGGGTGTCCTCATGGGGGGCTTGTGGGTCACACTGCCCAGGAGCATCCCCAGGATGAGAGAGGATCCTCTTCCTCTCCCCAGGTGGAGCATCCCTGGGTGCCCGCAGGGCTCCAGCCTGGGCACCCGGGGCTGGTCCCGTCACCTGGCTGCACCACAGACCCCACAGGTGGGTGGCGGCTGCCATGACCCTTCTGCTCTCCACAGCCCACAAACCCAGCACGGGGCTGGATTGTCTTCCCCTTCGGAGCCAATCCGTGGTGGGTCTGCCTGGTGTCCGCAGTGCCCGCTGTCCTTGTCACCATCCTCATCTTCATGGACCAGCAGATCACAGCCGTCATCCTTAACCGCAGGGAGTACAAGCTGCAGGTGTGCAGGGGACAGGGGACAGGCAGGACCCAGCCAATGGGGAGGATCCAGGTCCTGGCTGGACCCCGTGGGCCAGGGGGGCAGCCAGGGGAGAGTGGCACCCCGAACCAGCCGGCAAAGTGGGCAGACCCCACTGCTGCCCTTCTGATGCTGCTGGGGAGACAGCTCGCCCCCAGCCCCGCTGCCTCTCCCGTTGCAGAAAGGAGCAGGCTATCACCTGGACCTCCTCTGTGTCTCCCTCCTGATGGTCGTCACCTCCGCCACTGGCCTCCCCTGGTACGTCTCAGCCACCGTCATCTCCCTGGCGCACATGGAAAGCCTGAGGAAGGAGAGTGCAACCTCGGCCCCCGGCGAGTGCCCTGAGTTCTTGGGCATCAGGTACTCAATGAGCCCGGACCCCGCTCCAGAGGACTCCCTGCCCATGGCTGTGGAGCCAGGGGACAGGGATGTGTCCATGCTGGCCGGCAGACCCAGCTTTGGGGCTGCTTGTGTCTCCTCGGGGATGCCACTGGTCCCCACGGCCATCAAAGCTGAAAAGAGAAGAGACCCTGGGGGAAGGGAGGGTAGGCGGGGGCTGCAGGCTCCCGAGGGACCCCAGGGCACCCGTGACACCTGTGCTGCCGCCCGCAGGGAGCAGAGGCTGACCGGTCTGGCTGTCTTTGTCCTGACGGGGTTCTCCGTCTTCATGGCACCCATTCTCAAGGTAGGGAGCCTGGCTGCTGGGTTTGGCCTCTTTCCTAAGGTGGGGGGGCGGCCGTATCCTGCAAGGCTGGTGGGTTCCTAACCCTGCCATCCCTCGTCCCATCGATCTATCATGGGAAACCTGGCCAGCAGGTAGGTAGCTGTGCGCTGTGTGGGAAGGGGCTGGGCAAAGGGTTTTGCTTGAGCGCCAGCAGGCCGGCTGGCACACCAGCACACTGCTGCCCCGTGTCAGCTGGCCAGCCTCCCTGTGGGCATTGGGGCCCCCTGTGGTCCCCAAACACACCCCACCACTGCCCTCCAAACTGCCACATGGGGGGCCGAGCCTGGCTGGTGTTGGGTCTCGCCTGCTGCCGCTGCCGCATTAGGCAGAACCCCCCCAGAGTACCCTGGCCACATCTGGATTACGTGGGGGCAGGCAGGAGGTCCCTTTTCCTCCACCTCTGTCCTCTCCTCTGAGGATGGCCTTGTAAAGCCTTTGATAGGGTCCCCCACAACATTCTTACCTCCAAATTGGAAGGATATGGGATTGATGGATGGACGGTTAGATGGATCAGGAATTGGCTGGATGGCCGCGTCCAAAGAGTTACAATCAGTGGCTCAATGTCCAAGTGGAAACCAGTAACCAGTCCCTCAAGGGCCCCTACTGGGATCAACACTATTTAATATCTTGATCAATGACATAGTGGGATCGAGTGCACCCTCAGCACATTTGCTGATGACATCAAGCTGAGTGGTGCGGTTGACACGCCTGAGGGAAGGGATACCATCCAGAGGGACCTTGGAGGACATGGGCTCACGTGAACCTCATGAGGTTCAACAAGGCCCCGTGCAAGGTCCTGCAGCTGGGTGGGTGCAACCCCCAGTATCAATACAGACTGCGGGATAAATGGATTGAGAGCAGCCCTGCAGAGAAGGACTGGGGGATACTGGTGGGTGACAGATGGGACATGAGCCGGCACTGTGCGCTCGCAGCCCAGAAAGCCAAGCGTCTCCTGGCCTGCATCACCAGCAGGGTGGCCAGCAAGGCAAGGAGGGGATGCTCCCTCTCTGCTCCGCTCTGGTGAGAGACCCCCCCGGGGCACTGTGTCCAGCTCTGGGGTCCCCAGCACAAGACAGAGGTGGACCTGTGAGAGCGGGTCCGGAGGAGGCCACCGAAACGGTCCGAGGGCTGGAACAGCTCTGTTATGGAGAGAGGCTGAGAGAGTTGGGGGTGTTCAGCCTGGAGAACCCGGGGAGACCTTACTGGGGCATTTCAGTATATAAAGGAGGCTCATAAGAAAGACGGAGAGAGACTTTTTACCAGGGCCTGTAGTGACAGGACAAGGGGCAAGGGTTTTAAACTGAAGGAGTGTAGACTTAGATTGGACATGGAAAAGAAATGTTTTACGATGAGGGTGGCGAGACACTGGAGGAAGTTGCCCCGAGAAGTTGTGGACGCCCCACCATCGGAAGGGTTCAAGGTCAGGCTGGATGGGGCTTTGAGCAACCTGATCTAGTGGAAGATGTCCCTGCCCATGGCGGGGGTGGTTGGACTGGATGGTCTGTGAAGGTCCTTTCCAACCCAAACCTTTCTGTGATTTTGTGGTGGAGAAACTGGAGACCAAGCCTTCTCCCTTTGCTGTGGGTGGTGAGATACAGGGCAGTGAGGGGTGTCTGCGGTCTTTGCGAGCCTCCCCCAGGGCAACTCTCCTTGCCTCCCCAGCCCCGGGGATGAGTATGGCTTGGTCCCATGCAAGGACCATGAGCCAGAAATATGCCCTTGTGGCCAAGAAGGCCAACGGGATCCTGGCGTGCATCAGAAGAAGTGTGGCCAGCAGGTCAAGGGAGGTTATCCTCCCCCTCTACTCCAACCTAGTGAGGCCACATCCAGAGTACTGTGTCCACTTCTGGGCTCCCCAGTTCAACAGGGACAGGGAACTGCTGCAGAGGGTCCAGTAGAGAGCTACAAAGATGATCAGGCGACTGGAGCATCTCTCTTATGAGGAAAGGCTGAGAGACCTAGATTTGTTTAGCCTGGAGAGGAGAAGACTGAGGGGGATCTTGTCAATGCTTATAAATATCTGAAGGGCGGGTGCCAGGAGGATGGGGCCAGACTCTTTTCAGTGGTGCCCAATGACAGGACAAGGGGAACACAGAAAGTTCCACCTGAATATGAGGAAAAACTTCTTTACTGTGAGGGTGACAGGGCACTGGAACAGGCTGCCCAGAGAGGTTGTGGAGTCTCCTTCTCTGGAAATATTCAAAACCCGCCTGGACGCAGTCCTGTGCACCCTGCTCTAGGTGTACCTGCTCAAGCAGGGGGGTTGGACGAGATGATCTCTAGAGGTCCCTTCCAACCCCAACCATTCTGTGATTCTGTGATTCTGTGATCTCTCCTTATAATCCACCCTGCCATACCTGCGGCAGCCCCAGGACTAGCAGTTACCTCCCGCCTCGGGCATACGCCATGGACCAGTAGTTCCTCTTAAACAGCCCTTGAGTGATGCCGGGGAAGCTGACCCAGCCCTGGGCAGTCATAGAATCATAGAATCATTAAGGTTGGAAAAGACCTCTAAGATCATCATGTCCAACCGTCAACCAACACCACCATGACTCCTAAACCAGGCCCTGGAGTGCCACGTCTACACCTTTTTTGAACGCCTCCAGGGATGACGACTCCACCACCTCTCTGGGCAGCCTGTTCCAATGCCTAACCACTCTTTCGGTGGTCCCTGTGTCCCTGGTGGAATCCATGGGGAGCAGCAAGTGACCCCCATCTCCCTCCTTGCCTGCCCGGCCTTGGGAGAAAACCAAACCACGCTGAGCAACACAGAGGGCTGGAGCCAGTTTACGGTTGCAGAGAAGGAAGTAAAAGGAAAGTGGTGTGCTAGGGAGGCAGGACCCCCCTGGCATTTATAGATCCTGAACCATAAGCCCTATCTCCAAGTGGCTTGGTGTTGTGTTCTCCATCTCCAGCCTGGATTGCCCCCACCATGTGCTGGAAAACAGGGCAAGGAACTCGATGCACGTTTCCCCTCTCTGAAGACTGCAATGTCCCCACATGAGCAGCATAGCAGGGAGCACATCTGGGCTTTAAAGCCCTTGAAGCCATAAGAGAAGCAAAAAGCTATGAAATTAAACTGAGCTGATGGAAATGAAGGAAGCAAATGCTGCAGCCACGTGTGCAGAAGATGCTCAGCGAGCGCAGCCCCCTCAGGAAATCGCACCCTGCTGACCCCTTGCCCTGCTGTTTTGCAGCACATCCCGATGCCAGTGCTGTATGGGGTCTTTCTGCACATGGGGGTGGCAGCGCTGAACAGCATCCAGGTGAGTGGGGGCTACACCGGGGGTGCGGGTGGCGGCTGTTTTGAGGATGAGGGAGTTTGCTTGATACCAGCTCTCACTGCACAGCAGAGTCTGGATTTTAGCTCTGCGTCATGTGCAGCCTGGCACAGGCCTGACCCCTGCCAGGCCCAGGACAAGGAGGGACAGAGGGACCTTTCTGGGGCAGAGGAAAGGGAAAGGGAGGTGTCTGGGATGCTGAGGAGCACGAGCGACTTCTGCACCGATGGATCAGGTGGTTTGGGAGAAGTGGAGGGACTCGTGGATAACCCAGACTTGCGCTCAAAGCTGCAGGGACGTCCCCATCTGGCAGCTGCAGGCAGAGCTGGGACCTGCTGGTCCTTTGGTCCTGGCATTGCCACTGATGTGCCAGCTCTTTTCCTCTCCTAAGAAACCCACGGAGGGGAAAAAAATCCCCACTCCAGAAATATCTACCCCTTTTTTTCCTCAGTACATTCTCCTTGCAATTACCCTGCTCTGGATGGCAGGCTGGGAAACCCCCTCCCTCCTTCCCTCTGCTTGGGGAATCCAGGGTTGTGCTCTGGCTAAGGCATCAGCAGTCTCCTGCATGCAGGGAGGGGAATCAAGGGGTGGCTATCTCTCAATTAACCCTTTAAGACCAACTTGAGTCCTTTCTAGATGTCTGCCTGGAAAGCGCTCCGCTGGCCTGGGGTGATGGTGGTAGCAGGACCCCTGGTCTTGCAGACAAACTCACCGGCCCAGGCATCACACTGGCAGCCAGCGCAGATGGCAGAGGGGCTGAACTGCAAAAAAAATGGTGAAACCCATCCTGCCAGCCCTGGTCCCAACAAGGAGGTGGGTGAGAGCTGTCTGAAAGCTGGAGGTGTGTGACCCACATGCCGTCCTCTTGCTACAGCTCACAGACCGTGTGCGGCTGCTCCTGATGCCAGCCAAGCACCAGCCCGACCTCGCCTACCTCCGTCACGTGCCCCTACGCCGGGTGCACCTCTTCACCATCATCCAGCTGCTGTGTCTAGCCCTGCTCTGGGTCCTCAAGTCCACCACGGCTGCTATTATTTTCCCAGTGATGGTATGACATCCCTTTCAATGGGGCGGCACCGCTCTGGTGCCGGGCTGGGTGCTGCCCACACGTGCCCTGGGCATTGCCAGAGGCCTGGCGCTTGACCTGGGCAAGGGAGGTGGGCGCTGCCCTGGGTGGGGGCGCACGCCCTGGCAGGTGGTGTACGTGGGCGCTCAGACCCCCGAGGGCTGACGGGGTCCCTGCAGGGCCACAACATGGCTTCGCCACCAGCCTTCACCTCCTGGGGCCGGTGGGGCTGTCACTGCTTTGCAGGCGTTATGCAAGTATCGTCCCCTGGGACTGAGCCAGGAGAGGTGACACGCCACCTCCCTGGCATTTACCAGGGGTACGGAGGGGATGTGACAGGGGCCACGCTGCCTGGCCCCCAGCCCCAAGCACTGCGCGATGCTGATCCGCGCTCTGCCCCGGCCCCAGCTGCTGGCGCTGGTGGGGATCCGGAAGGGGCTGGAGCACGTCTTCTCCCTGCATGACCTGAGCTGGCTGGACAGCCTCCTGCCCGAAACGGCCAGGAAGGAGGCAGAGGGGAAACAGCCCAGGAAGCAGGAGGAGGAGGAAAGCAATGGCGAGGAGGTAGGTGATGTCCTGGGCGCTACGCTCTTTCACAGCCGTCCCCGGGGACGCTTCGGTGCGGGGGCTGAGCCCGGCCTGAGCTAAGGCTAAGCCGGGCAGGGACCGAGCTGCTCGGTGGGGCAGCGGCTGGCGGCGCGGTAGGAGCGAGGGCCGGGAGCGCTGCCAGTCTCGTCCCCCTCTCGCTTCTCCCTCCAGTCCGAGCCGATGCATCGCCAAGGACCAGAGATCAACATATCCGTGAATTAGGACCACAGCCGGGACGCAGGGCAGGGCGAGGGGCAGAGGAGGCCGCGGCCGGCCTGCCCGCTCCCGGCCAGCTCGGCAGGCGCAGGTCCGAGGCAGGCGGGCACCATCGGACCTCAG
>WAAD01001363.1:58125-74840 GCA_013389945.1 Fregata magnificens
GGAGGAGGGAGGGGGTCTCGGCACCGCCGCGCCTCCTGGCGGGCCCCGGGAAAGGGGGCTGGGTGCCCCGCCTGCACCCTCCTGGGGCGGCCGGGCCCTCTGCTCGCCGCTGCCTCTCTGCGTGCGGAGGGTGGGGGAAAGATGTCTCCCGTGCTGCTGCCTCCTGACCTCTAGGAGTGGTTTCCACTTTGAACCAGGTTTGGAGGGGGAGGTGAGATCCTCCGCCCAGCGGAGAACAAAGTAAAGCCTCCGGCCCCCGGTATTGCTGCCCTGGACTCGAGAAGAAGGATATAGGATTCCCAGGCTCTGCTAAATTCCTGATATAGAGATATATATATTTTTACGCTTTTATGCAGTAGAAATATTCCTTACTCAACAAAATGGAAGAGGATAGTGGAGGTGTCTTCCTTTGATCTTCCAAACCTGCAGAGACTTTCAAGGGAAGGGTGTAGGGGAGGGACTGGAGCCTTATCCCAACCCAAATGGAGCGTTGTTGGGCCTGTAAACTTGCATCTAATACTGCTTTATGTAGCCTAGGGAGAGAAGATAAATTAAGGCTTTTATCTGTCGCTACTGCCCACTCATCCTACACCAAAGGGTGAATCTTATTTCCTTAGTTGCCTCTTTTAGAAAGAAGACTTGAGATTACAGCCACCGTCGTAGCCCTTATGTAGTCTTAGTGGAAAGCAGGAAAAAGTGGCTAGCACTTGCAAGCTTGTTGCAGTTCCAATGTTTTGTCCTTCTGTGTGCTTCTGCAGGAGGAAGATGATGGTAGCCAAGGCGATACATACCATTTTTAATTTGGGGGCCAGGAGTGGGTACTTTGGTATGTGTCCACATTTCCTCTGGAGAAATGGAAGGAGGGAAGCCTGCCTTCCTCCTCCCGTGCCTAAATTTTTTGCCTTCCATTGATGATCCTCTTTTGTCCAGCCCTCCAGGTCTTATCTGGATAAAAAAAGTGATTAAACTGATGCAGACCCACATTTGCACTTTGCTCGTGACCACCTAACCTGAGTTAAAAATTGTGTTAGCAGCAGGACATTTAGCTAAACTAAAAATCTAATCATCAGGCAGACGAGCACTTGTGTGTGAACGTTCCTTGCGTGATTGGTGTCCTGAACCTATGATGATACAGGATTACATGTTCAAGTACATACCGGTTTTGGGGAGCTGGAAGGCCTACGGTAGATAGAATAGGACACAAGTAATTTATGAGTTTCTGCTCTCTAGGATGTCTTTTATGTCACATTTTAATGTATCTTTGAAGATACAAAGCACTAGTTACAGAACCTGGAAAATGATGGGAAATGGGCTGTATCGGAGTGTTTGTGGCTCTTTACAAGATGAGCAAGAGTTCTGCTTTGAAAGTTTATCCCTTCTGAACCCGCCCCATTATTTAAAGGATGTGAAGATTGAACAGCTAAGATGTTTACTAAGCACTCTATTGGTTTTTTGACTAATAGCAAATATTAAGAAAGACAGCCTATCATAAATAATGTGTCTGGGAGGTTGGCATTGAGGTAAAAAAAATAAAGGTTCCCAAACAGCTGTTAAAGTAAAAGTACTTGTTTGAAAAAATGGGGAAAAGCTTTCTTATTTAAAATATACAATAAAAAAAAAATAGTTGGAATTAAAACACTTGGAGATTTCCAGAACACATGTAGAGGAGTTGGGCTAATCTCGAAGCTGAAATTGCCTGGGGAGTTCTTCTGTCTTGTGTTTCTGGTTGTGGAGAGTAACCTGGGGAAGAAGCATGGGTGGGAAGGATGTGCCTCACATCTGTGCTGCCTTGCTAGACTGCAGGGTATGGCTGGGAGGACCAAGAATGGATTTTTTTTTTCCATTTTTTTTCTTCTGTATGTAGGAGAACTAAAGAAGCACCTGTTGTCAGTGTTATTTTTTGTTGTTTTTTCTTTCTTTTTTTTTTTTTTTTCTGGCANTTTTTTTTTTTTTTTGAACAAAGAAAAGGCAATTAAACTCCTGGGATGGAACATTGCAATTCTTGAACAGCACTGCTTTGAAAACCCAGTGGCTGTTTGGACTGTGGTCTTGTGCCATGAGTCACTGATTTGGGTGTATGCCTTCAGCTATTACTAGTGAGTGGAATTAGTGAGAACTAGAAGGGAGAATTAAAATAAATAAAGTGAGTGTTTGCCATGCTGCCTTGATCTGTACTCTTTTCTCTACTTTTGAAGTCAGAAATAATGGTGCAATATTCTGTAGGCTCTGCTATGTGTCTGCAGTGGTATTTAAGTTTTATATCCTTGTATTACTCTGTATTAGTTTAACATGCTAAAATGATTGGATTAGTCAAAATGGCAAATTAGGTAGAAAAAATCATCAGGGAGGCGCAGGACAGTGTAATGAAGTATTTATCTGGAGGATGAAAAGAGCAATATATTTTAGCTTAACTTTTTTGAAAATATATTGCATTTCTTAGATCCGATCTTCAAGTACTTTACAGTGGGAGTACTGTTCCCATTTTACAGGTGAAGACAGTGAAGTGAGCATGCTGCGTTTTTCCTGCCTTGCAGAACTGGGAGAAAAATCAAAGCTTTCTGGTTTCCTAGTTCAGTGCCCACTTAGGGTAGTCACCAGGCTGCTGGTTGGGAAATCAGGGACTGAAGTGGATCCCATATAAATGAGTTGTATCAGGTCTGCAAGGTGAAATTTAAATGCAGCTGTATAGAATATTTTCTAGAATTACCAGTTAAAATTATCACATGCAAATAGAAACAATTGCAAGCTGAAGCACGCCTTTAGGCATGGAAGGACAAGGCCAGGAGGCTTTGTGCTATTTCTGTGTAAAACAGGGGGGGAAGCCATGGTTCTCCTGGGCGTTTGGAGGAACTTTCACCACTGGTTGCAGTCTGAGAGATGAGGTGGTTTTGACCTCAGTGTAAATAGTTTGGTTGCCATCTAAGCTTGATCAGAGTTTGGACACAGCCTGCAACTTGTTTAGAGTGAGATTTCGGTGTAATTTTAAGTATATTACTGCCACTCCTTGTGAATTTTGCTGGCACTTAAAGTGGTGCCAAAGGCATGAGTATTAAACAGCCTCCTCCATACTAGTTGTGAAGCCTGTAGGTCAAGGTGAAGGCGTGCTGGCAGGGTGGTGATTAATAGTGCATGTATGTGAAGTCCGTAGGGTCCTTGGTGGTTGAGGCGTTCTGACCACAGAGGACGCAGGTTCTTATCACAAACCGTTGTGGCAGAAAACTGGGCTGTAGAAATAGAGAGTTGAAGCAAGTGATAAATATGGCAGTGTTAGTGCTCGCAGGATTGTGCAGTTTGCTGATCTGTTGTAAATCAAGTAGGAGAAGCCAGCTGTGCTGACAAAAGTACCAGAGGATCTTGGAGCTCAGTTCAGTAAGTGGCTTTTGGCGGTGAGCATATAAATGTACCAAGTCTCTTGTGTTCTGTAATTCAGGGGTTTGGAGGCCTTCAATGGCAACTGGAGCTCACCCACCCCTTGGCTATAGAGTCAACTCAGCTCTCAGCTTCCCTCTCCAGAGCAGGCTGCCTGCCTCCACCAGCTTGCCTTACTTAAGCCTGTACCTATTGCATAAGCCTCTGGGGATATTTACATAAAGCATAATTAAAAATCAGACATAACCTACCTCCTACAATGAGTAGAATTAATAGTCAAATGGCATGCACTCCAGATCAGTTCAGTACTTGGAGATTTTGTCTGGGGCTTAAGAATTTTTTTTTTTTTTCTTTTCACGAATCCGAGACCTCTTAATTTTTAAACTGGGTTTTGAATTCAGAGTGAATAGTTAGGTATTTTGTTTTAAATTGCCAATGTAATCTATTAAAGTGATTGCTTTGTCAGTGAACCTTCTTAACATGGCACTGCTTCTTAAATGGTATACACAATATATCTTTGACTTCTGACATTAATTTAATGCTTATACATTTTAGTTTCCTGTATTATCTTTGAAATAATGTAAATAGCAGCATTTTCTCGACCATAAGGAATAGAAATTCAAAAAGTTGATGCAAATTAAGGTATATAATATTACGCAGAAAAGCCTTTTCTCTGAAAAAATTTAAGTTTCAGTTTAGCAGTTGATGGTTTTCTTATTTTGACTAGTGCTTTCAAAGTTGAGGAAGTAAGAGGTGGAACAAAATGGAAAATTTTCTTCAAGAATAATTCACTGATTAGAAAACATCGAGGGATAATGGGTTCAGGTTTCCAGAAGTATTGAGATGATGCTTAAGGATGCAGAGAGCTGTTTAGTAGCGTGTTCATTCATGCCCAGCCTGATTAGGCATCTAATTATTGGAAAAATCTTGGTAAGTATCTCAGTTAACTTTGAAAGTCCGGCCTGTGGTAGCCAGAAACAATCTGTCTAGTTAAGGTTAATACTTACCCTTCAATAACACTTTAAAATGAACTGATTTCTAAAGTTTCTTGCAGAACTCTAGTTTCCCTTCAGTGCAGCTTGACCCAGTTGAGTACATGACCTAAAATAAATGTCAGCAACCGTTTTCTAATGATAGGTGTAGAAAGTAAAGATGTGAAATACTACTGTATAATTATATAAATATGGAGTGCAACCCCTTGGTAAGGAGAGATTTACCAAATTTAGCAGAACATCTATATTTAGTTACAAATTTGCACAGAGGTTTCACCAGTCAACTAGTTACAGTCTGGATGGGGGAAGGGTTCATTTGAGCATTAATGCAAGGCAAGACTACAGCTGGTGAATCACGAGTTCTTCTGTTCTGATTTAAATTGGGGCTACCCAGCTGCTCCCCTGTGGCCTTGGTATTGGGATGCTCTTCTCTCTCCTTTCCTCGTCTAGAGGATCCTGAAATACAGCTGTAAGGACAGCTGGATGATGCTGTTGCACCATTGTCCTGTGCTTAGACCTCAAACCATCCCCATGACATTCACTTAAAAGAAGGGTGGGTGTGGAGGGAAGGGGAATATAAAGGCACTCCTTTTTCTGTGCGCGCGTGTGGCCTGGCCTTCAAAACTGGGAGAAGTGACATTACTGAATCGGCATGCTTGTTGAAGGAGTTCAAAACCGGGGTTTAGACCCTACAGGTGAGGAGGCTGCATAGCTGTGATCTTAGTAGGTCATTTTGAGTTCTTGTAACATATATGAAGATACCTTAGAAGTATTAAGCTGTTGTTAGGGGGTAAAACTGACTCTCGAATTTAAAACTGAGTCAAGCCTGACTTCTATGGAAAAAGGAACCTTTCTTGGATTTGTTTCCCGCTTAAAACCTAATGAAGCAAGAAAAATAACTTCTGTATCTTGTTTGAGGACTATTTGCAGAACTCGATGTATAAGTTAAGCTCTGAAGCCTCAGCCTTCCTTCAGGAAGCCTACCTTCAGTAGGGTGCTTTCGTTTTCCTTCTGTGGATACTTACTTTCCTAATAACAGCCCATGTACACCATGCAAATACCATCTAAAGTCCTCGTGTAAAGCTTGTCTCCCCAATGGGAATGTCCATGTGAGGAATGGGATACTGTAAGTAAAACTTCAGAGATCAGTAATTTGTTCAAGTACTTTTGTAAATGTAGGAAGTTTTCGAAAAGTGCCTGGCCTCAGGGATTGTCTTAAATGGAAACTTTCTCATTGATACCTCATATGACCTTGGTCTTCTATGATAAACTGAAGATTAGTTTAACTTTCAAATGGTATAAATACTGTTTTTTGTAGCAACCTTGTTACTGCAGTCCATGTTATAAAACCATGCTGCCTCTGAATAAGAGGAAAAAATGGGTACAGGCAAATTAATATTTGGATTTAAGGGTTCATTTAGTTAGGATGATATGCTTGTCTGAGCTTTAACCTTTTGGTATACCTCATTAATAGATAGTTTCTGGGGGTTTTTTTTTTTTTTTTTTCCTCCCTGACAACTAGCTCTCCCTGTTTGTTGTGAAGGTGCAGAGGTTTCATTTTGCATATTTTTGGAGGAATGCTGAGCAAGTGAAATTTATGGAAATGCATCCTATCAGAGGATAATGTCTTCCTTTTACTCTTGCAACTCATTACTTAAGAATATTTTCTTAGGTAATGTTGACTATTTGAAAGTTTTATAAATTACTAGAAAATTTTCTCAATTTTTGCAGTATTGTGCATCTTCTGTTCAAATGCATATAGAAAACACTTATTACCATAAAACAAATAAAAGAATTGGTCCTGTGCTGCATCCTGTTACTTCTTAATTGCTTTTCATGGGATGAGACCACTTACTCATTTTTGCCTTTTGCTTTTAAGAGGGAGTCATGCAGGTTTTTTTTTTTTTCCCAAACTTCTTTTCATCTTTAGCTCTTCCAAAGCATCCCAGAATCTGAAGGAAAAGAAAGTGTCCTAGACTGAGAGGGGTTACTCATGGTTGAGTTACTATGTTGTGTTTGTCAGAATGCTGGTGGTAAGTGAGAAGGAACGTGTGTGGCTGGCTCTTCTCACCAGGGGAGGTTTTGGAAGCTACCTAACTGTATACCTGTCCTGCAGGAAAAAATATTTCCTATTTGTCGAGTCAAAAAATGGATGTTTTACGGGCTGATGAACAGTGGGCCAACTGAAAAGCACCTCTCTAGTTGTTTTAACGTTTCATGGGCGTTAACTTTCAGCTAGGTCCATAAGTTATTCTCATTTGCCTTCAGTAAAACATAAGAGATTACTAATTAACTAAGATTTTCTTCTAGGAAAATCCCTAACCCTGTTGAACTCTTCCTTTTCCAAAATCATGAATAAAACTAATGGTGTCACATGGCGGGTAGGTAGTAAATCAGTCGTATTTCAAACCAAGGGAAAAGAGGAGATCGGCTTTCAGGGCTGAATGGTCTACTGCTGAGCCATGTTCCTTGATCATGGTGGCTTCAGAGCATTGCCTGTTTGGAGCATGTGTTCATCCACAGCGTGACAAGGTAGCCAGGGGAAAAGGGAGTCTATGAAGTGGATGCTTAACATGTAGAATTTGTTAGGGTAAACTCAATACCTTATATAAATGTACATCTTTTAATTGTTTTTCTAGAATAGTTACATTTTAAGGCCCTTTTACTGCTACATCTTGAGTTTTCAGTGGAGCTTTTTTTAGATAGGGATCTCTGCTATGATAGTTTCTTTTAAATGGCTAACTGATGGATCAGTAGTTACATTATGGTTTTTGCTGGTTTTGCAGTAGTAGGGCATGCACAAACCTGTTTATATAGGCCTTGAAAAAATAGCTACCACTAGCCTCAGTTCTGAGAATAGCAGAAAGTCCAGTATAATTTTCAGTTTGGTGTAAGCCTCTAGATAACTTAATTAGTCACTTTAAATGTTGAGACTTCTCTCTGTCTGAAACATGTAGGTTGGCTGGGGAACAGATCATTGAATTACTAGACTGGGCTACTTTCATCGGATCCACTTGTTTGGGTTTTTTTTTTTTTTTTTTTTGAGCACTGTGTCCCTTTGGATTGACAAGAGATCTTAAAAGGTCATTCCCAAGAAGGTGGCTTAGAATACTTGCCATCTTGGATGGGTGTGAGCTTTTACATCAGCAAACGGATGCATTTGTTCGTCCTCTGTTTTGAAGTTTCCTTCACTTAGGAGTCATGGTGGTGTTAGTTGATGGTTGGACTTGATGATCTTAGAGGTCTTTTCCAACCTTAATGATTCTATGATTCTAATGCTTGAGTAAGGATCCCACCCTGAAAGCCCTGGCTAAATTGATGCAACAATCCTGTTTTATATTCTAATAAATCAGAATTTTGAGTTACACCTGCTGTTTCTTGGTTTGAGGTGAGGAAAGAAGAGGGGCTATTTCTGCAGGATTATTAGATTAAAAAAACAGGGGGCAGGAGGAAATCGTAAAGCATGTGGAGAAGATTGAGCACTGAAAACGTGATTTAGAGTGGACTGAGAATATGTGAAAATAAGGAGTGCTTAGTGTAAGTGATGCTTACTTTAGTAAGATTTACTGGTCTCCATTCAATGGTTTTCTTCAGTATGAAGGCTGTACATGTCAAAAACAGGCACTTGATTTACTGGGATTCATGTGAATTTTGAATATACTTCAGTTGTCAGTTCCAGTTCTGTACGTGGCTGCTCCTTGCTGCAGAAGATTCTCTTGTACATCAGGAAAACTTACTCATAATTATTTTTGTTTATCAGACATTGAATATGTGATGGCTGCAGGCTGGTTTTTAACAGGTTTGGTTTGGGTTTTTTTTTTTTCCCAGTAGTGACTGAAATGAGTAATGCTTTCTTTTCTGCTATACAGAGAAACTTTTTAATGTAGCCAGCCTCTTGTACCAAGAGGACTCAATCTGTGTGTTCTGTGGCTTAGTTTTTTTGCGGGTTAACTGGGGGTGCAGTTATGTCTTGGACTTAGTGCTGTGGAACAGTGTTTTAATAAAAATGAATTGGAGACTTCTTGTTTGTGGAAGAACCATAAATCGGACAGCTCTGTCCAGAGGTGTGTGATAAGGTGTAGCTTGTAGTGTTCAAAACTACTTAAATTGGCATAAGGATATCCAGTGTCAGTTGATTACTTAAGAGAGAAATTAGATAAGTGTTTAAATTTCTGTGAACCATTTGACAGACGCTTGCTCCTGAATGCCTGCTTATGCGTTTATTATTAGTGCAAGAAAATGGAAAACCTATGATCAACAGTCTCTGGCATGGAAGAGTAGTCCCATAAAAGATTGATTCTGATTTATTGTTTTATCTGCATGTTTCGAATACTCGCCAGAGTTTTGAGAATTGGCTAGTGACTTCGGGTGCCAGGCTTGAGATCCTTTGATGGGGCTGGACTGAGCAGAGAGGAGCTGCCATACAAATGTTGGGCCTCTCATTGCTGGTTGTCTCACCTGTTGTTTTAGTCAGCTTAAGTTAATGCTGAGGTCACTTTAAGTGTGTGCTAACACACCAAGAACATAGGGCACAGTTTTATACATGAATGTCAGACTTCGGGACCACAGTGTGTGTGTGAGGCATGTTCCTTGTCTCCAGTGACAAAGCATAAAGTTGTGTCCATCTTTGTTTACATTGTATCTATAGCAGCATTTGCAAAATGAACCTGTGTTTTGAAATGAACTTATTACAGCCCAGATCCTATAGCTGCTTGTTTCATTATCTGATAATTGGAATAAAGGCTGTCCTTTAGATAATCCTGCCTCGAGTTAGTCAACTTCCTATTGTAATTGGAGCTAAATAGCTTTGCACCCCTCCTCTCCCCCACCCTCCCAATCTAATTTACTGCCTACAAAACTGTTGTTCTAGACTGCTAAGCTAAGGCGGTGTGCAGGTACTAACAGCTCTGCTTAAATGTGGGGGCAGGCGGTCAGTTGGGTTTGTAGCCTTGCAGGGAGCTGAGCTGATCTAATGGCTTGCTGTTCCCAGAAGAATGATGTTCCAGCTTAACAGACCCCTTTTGTAAGTCCATGAAATTCAGTAAAGTGGTAGAAAATTATTTCCACACGCCCCCCCCCCCCCCCCCCCCCCCCCCCCCCCCCTCCCTTTCTGTTGANCCGAGTTTTCTCCCTTTTTGATGTGTTAAATCAACCCATGAAAGTGTCTGATAGCTGCCTGACTTGTCACAAGATGAGCAGTGACTGGAAATGATGCTTCAGATATTGTATGCTTTCTCTATTGAGGTGGTGATGTCCCCAAGCACCCTGTAACTCCCTTGCATTGTTAGGATGGTTTGTAATCACAAGATCCATAGGGCTAGCACTGGAAGATCATCTCTTGGCGATTCACAGATCTTAGTGGCTTCTGTCTTCTTGGGCTGAAACTTCTTTTTTATTGAAGAAACTGTCTTCAGAAATTACAGTTCAAGCCTAACAGGGTGGGTATAGTCTTACGTCACTAACTATGCCTGAATTATTATTTACATTGATTATATGTTGTTCCTATGTACTGACTCTGAAGTACTTCTCTGAAATGTTTCTTTTCTTTCTCTAGCTTGGAAGTGCCAAGAAAGGGCAGTGTACTGAGATCCCACTGAAAGGTTTTGTGAAAATACCCGCATTTGTGTGTGGTTTTTCCCTCTTCCTTTACCCCATCTCTCGATGATGAAACTGAAATAGTAATGCCAGGAGGATACCTTAAGTAGGTGCAAAAATGTTTGACTGGCATGGCTGGGTTGGGGGGGGTGGGCAGTGTTGAAAAGTACATCTTAAGGTAAACCAAAGTCAGGCCTTTTGCTGGTGTGAAGAGTCTACACCAGGGGCGTAGTGGTGCACTTGTCACTGGCATGGCACTCTTAGGAGCTTCCTGTGACAAAGTCCTTCCTTTCACTTTCACCTTGGAATAATTATTTTTAATAGTCTTGAAGCTGGCATTCTTTATATGTGGAATTTAAAGGGGTTTGATGTCAAATTTAAAATACAAACTCATTTTCAGTCTTAAGTTAGTGTTACGGTATCTGATGTCCTCTCAGTATTCCTCAAAACTTTTAGAGCAGGATTACAAGTAGTAATCTGATATTGGCATTCAGTGTAATAAGGGACATGACAACATAAACTGTCAGAGGTTGGGTTTATCAGACAAAACCACAATATCTTCCTAGTGTGATCCCAATACAGCATTGCACGTCTTGTTAATTATGGAATTAAAATAGTTTAAATGTAGATGATCTATTTCAACTGCATAGGCATGAACTTTCTGCCTGATCTGCAGGCCTGTATTAGCCTTAAGGAAGCCAAGGTCCCTCTGCATATATTCAGATGTATTTAGACATAAGTCCAAATGGAATTGGTATAGAAGTAATTAGGAAGGGTTACCTAACACAAAAGAGAAAATCAGGTAGTCGTTTATTTGCATAATAAATAGGAGTTCAGGAGTCCCAGTTAAGGGCTCGCGTCCTCATTATTTGTAGGTGCTCCACAAAGAAAGAGCAAGGAGTATTGTTACCCCAGAAAGTGTTCGCAGCTTGGGGTGTATCTGGAAAATGCAAGTTCACGAAAATGATTTAGTAGCAGCTTTCTCTTTCCTATCGGCACTTTTTGTACAGATAGTCTTCCCGGGAGTACTAGTTTGGCACAAATGGAAGGAGAAGGTAGAACGAGCTGTCTCTGCTGCTGCCCTTGCCTGCAGTAGGAGGAGGGGAGAATGGTGCTGGTACAGCTACAACAGGAAGTTTTTTCCATCACCTGGAGCCTGTGTCAGTAATGGGCTATTTGTGAGCAGGTCCGGGCTATTCTGGGAAAAGTACTTTTTTGCAGTAATGCAACGTAGGAAAGATCAGTTTGGACTTAATATTAGAAATGTGTTTCTAACCCTGTGTGGCATTGCCCATCTTGCAAGAATTGCTAGTGTTAGTTGTGACGTTAGTGCTTGCAAAGTTGCCTTTACATACCCCTGACCCGAGGTAAACTCGATCATGGTATTAACATATAAATACTGATGTAGTCGAGTCCAAATAGCTGTGAATGTAGCTTCTATGGAGGGAGGAACCGGTGGTGTAACTGGATCTGCAGAGCTGTGAGGCTGCTGCAGTCCTTGGCAGAACTTCAGGAAAGGTCCATCATTCCCATGGATGAGCGTGAAGCACGACGACGTAGTTAAGTACGCTGATGTTCGGTGCCCTGTCCTCGGGTCCGGTGCAGCTAGCAGCTTTTTTGGTTTTTGACTGGGAATTATTCCTAGTTGTAATTGTTGTGGCAGTTAGAATAATGTCTTGAATCCATGTGTTCCTAATGAGCCTTACCAAGTAAGATGCTTATTAACTGCCCAAAGCAGCTCACAAAATAATCCAAAAATAGCACAGTGACTGGTTACTCTATCACTTTGCTACACATCTGATTAGGATAGAGCAGAGCACCTACATTTTGCAACATGAGCAGTGTATGAAGTTTTCCAGGAATGCTAACATGAAATCTGGTGGTTTTTGTTTTGTTTTGTTTTTTTTAACAAAGTTTATTTTTTGTTTAAAATTTGTTATATACCTTTTGGGTAGTTTGATTTTTTTTTTTTTAATTATTATTATTATGTGACCATTGCAGGTCACTTCAAGTCACAAGACACATCTGGTTGATTAGGTAATTTCTTACTCTGCTATTAGTGATAAGGTATCCAACTGTTCATCGTCTCCAGCCTTGTCTTAGTGTGTGAGAAACTGCATTGATTTACAGAAATGTCAGATGTTCTGGCTTGAAAATGCATTGAAACTTGTCCTGGGAGACTGGCAATGGTACAGCTATTTTAACATTTTGCATATGGATTTTCAGTATTTTCACACTCAAGTTATATTTGTATTGTGAGTATGTTATTAAGCTCTTACTAAAAATCAAAACAAAAACTAAAAATTGATGCTCAACATGTGCAGAAATAATGAAAGCAGCTGCCTTTTCTTGCTGTGATATAAAACTAAGATGAAAATATTGTATATGAAGCAAGATTTTTGTATGAGACTTTAAATGTGCGAGGTCTCTGAACGTACAGTTGCAAACCTAAAGAAGAGCTGAAAGGCAGTAGGAGTTGAAAAGAGTGGTGAAAAGAACAGACTGCACCAATACTACCTAGCTTGTACCCTAAGTAAAAGCTGTATCTGTAATCTGCTTTGATAAGTAGTGTTTGCGTAATCAATATTAAAAAAACAGACTTTTTTAGAGGTTCCTGTAAGCAAAATGTACTTCCTATTGGGGGGAGAGAAGTTCCTTGCAAGTTGACAGAATATTTGTGAATGCTGAGTTAACATTGATTTAGGTTCAAGAGGTGTATTGTTGTAGGTAATATCCTGTAAATATATACAAGTGAGCTTGGGGTGGCAGCAGTTGAGGAGAAAATGGTCCATATCTTTTTCCGAAGTGTCAAAAAATGAAGTTTTAAAACTTGCAGTGGGACAGCTTCTGGAAGGTTGATGCAAGGCTGATGTGCTTACCTTTGCCTGGTTGTTGTCAGGCTGTTCTGAGGCTGAAAGTTAAGGCTTGCCAGAAAGCGCTTTGAACATTTCTACAGTATTTGTTGTTCATAAGTGCAGTTGCTTCAGTGGTGGGTAGCATTTTTAGCCCTTTTGGTATGTCTTCAAAAGGGAGGACTGCTCTTAAACTTAGTGGTGTAATTGAAAAAAAAAAAAAAAGTCCATTAGCACATAATAAAATTTCTTGTATGTAGTTCTTAACTATATATAACGAATAGTCAGTTATGCACACAGTGGGATTTTCTACTGGTCACCAGGTCACACAAGCATTGTTGCAATAGGAATAATATTTCTAATATATTGGTGAGACAAAGTGCCTTGTGTAGTCCTGGGGGAGAAAACAAAAAACCCTGAAGTACTCCTGTGTCTAAGGGTGAACTTTTCCAGAAGTCACTTTTGCATCAGAGCTTATGACAGCAGGGAGTCCTTAAGCTGGCTAGATGGACATAACCTGGAATTTGAGTTCTGCAGAGGGGAATCTTACTGTAGGGATGCATTTTGCTGTGAGTTGTAAAATGCTCATCTTTGTAGTAAAAATGTGTATCACTGGTTTAGGTCACTAATTTTCTGCTTCTTTAATGCTCAACTCTTTCTCACAGTGACAGTTCTCTTATTATAGGACCGTTGTCTGGACTAATCTAGAAATCTTGCTTCTTCAAGCCCTAAATCATAGCCTGCTGACTTAGTGTTAATATTTGTTCCTTGGCACACAAGATATAACACCTGTGAGCTAGCCAATATCATGCATATCCACTGAGATGTGGAACTCATGCTCTGTGTTCGTAAAAGCCACTCCTTCTCCCTGATGCACGTTGTATTCATATGTTAACACTGTATTTCACTGGGCATCCACGGATTGGCTTGGGCACCAGGGGATAATGTTACAGAACATTTACATATCAAAAAGGGGAAGAAATTAACACAAGTTGCTCTTGAATAGCAGTGCTCTATGTAGCTCTCCAGACTCATGTTAACATTCTTCACACAATAGGGCACTTAATGAGTTTGCAGATGGCCTGATTTGATTTTTTTGAAGTATAAACTATCCCTTTCTTAAGGTGTTGTGAGGTGTTCTGCGGTGTTATTCGATAGGGCTGAATATGATGATAGTTTACTGCTGGCGCGAGAAAGATGGGGGAAGTATTAGGGGAAAACAGAAAGGAAGATGAGACTGTGGCGTGAAGTGGGAAAGGGCAGCAATGGTTGTGTAACGAGCATGTCTTGGCATGTCTATGGCCTATTTAAGGCACCGATAGTGTTGAACAGATAACGTGTAATTATGAAATAATGTCTTTATCTTAAAATATTACTGAAAATAGAGGAAAGTCTGAACTTGGGACAGATTCTGAAATGTTCTGCTCTCATTAGAGTACGAGTCAGGTATCCTCCTTGTTTACTCTGGCAAGCTGTCGTAAAACTACAGTGTGTTATGTTGAGTAATTCCATGAGCTTGTATTTGGAGATCATGTGGGCCACTGGTGGGACAGCATTATTGCTGCTCAGTTGGCATACGTGCTTGCTTAATTGTTCTACCTATCTGTTCTTGTCTAGAAAACGTTAATGACTGGGGTAATACTAAGTACCAGCTTGGAAACAGATGTTTTGGTTTTGAATTTTAGTCAACTATTGTGTTTCTACTCAAAACAAACAAAATCCTTGTGCTACATTAGTTGAAATTACTTTTAAAATAGAACTGAAAGGCACCTCGGGAAACCATTCAGTCCCTCCCTGGCTCTCAGATAGGTTCAGCTATACCAAAGTCATTACTGACGGCTTTTTTTTAATAACAAGGTAGACAGACTTCTGGTGATAAAGATGCTACAGCCTCTTGTGGCAGTCTGTTTTGGTGGTTAACTGTCCAAACATGCATAACATTTTTTCAATATTTAATCTGAGTTGCCCTTGCTGTAGTTTAAGATCTTTTAAATTGTAATTTTTACAATAAACTGTTTTTATGTAGAGTTTTTTCTTTTGTGATTTCAACTACCTTTTCAGTGAGTTGACCAGATGATTTTTTTATGGTTGTGTCTTATAATCTGTACAGTTAAAACATGATTATGATAGTACAATTAAATTATTTTGTGTTTTTTCTAATATTTTAGGTTTAGTATAAAACTTCAAAAATGGTAAAATTATTTTTCTAACTTGGCAAACAGGTTGAATCATTTATTTTGGACCAAGAAGATCTTGATAACCCAGTACTTAAAACCACGTCGGAGTTATTCTTATCGAGTGCTGCAGAAGGTGCGGACTTGAGAACTGTGGATCCAGAAACACAAGCAAGACTAGAAGCCTTACTGGAGGCAGCAGGTACTTTCTTTGTATAGTTTTTTCTGAACCTAACTTGCACATAGATCTGGCAACCTGTAAATTTTGACCCTAGTGAAATATTCACAAGTCCGGAAATTTACTATGACGATGGGGAGCAGAACACGGAAAACAAGCTCATAATTCTTACAGATGTTGAGGGTTGCTTGGTCCACTCTTTCTGTACATATAAAGTTAGAAAAGTTCATTTGAATTAAATGGTATTTCATTAACCAGATGACATTGCATGTGTTACCAGAGAGAGGATTAAAGGGGAGAGAACGGAAGGAAGTAGACTTGCTAAAATGACATTTTTTTTCTGCTGCTTTGGTCAATATGTAATTATTAATTCATTACTCCAGAAATTTAAAGATGAAATACTTATTTCTCTGTTTTGACTTTCACAAAAATGTTTCTTCCATTCTGTAGCTCTGAGATATGATTGTTGGAAAATACATATTTAATGTTCATGTTTTGGAACCAGACTAGATGAACGTAGTGCCACTACATTTGTTACTTTTATAGTGAAACCTTGACTAATTTAAGTCTTTCTAAGGTTTGTGACTCAGGTGTTTGCAATGGATTTGAAAATTATTTGTTGGTTTCAAAATTCCAAGGACAAAAAGATGTAAAAACCCTGCTTTGAAACAAATCCTGTTTGATCAGTATGGGTGCATACTCAAACTAGTAGTAGTGTGCTGAAATTGGAGTTTTCAGACTTCAGCTTTGAACACACTTAAGAGCTAGATAAAATAGCATTTATCTGCAGGTGGTTAGATGGAAAGCTATGTAGAGTCTTAAAGGAGACCTTCATTCTGAGGAAGCAGAGGGGGAAGGGACTCAGGCTGTGGGCTCTCTTTGCATTTTGAGTTTGAAAAAACCCCAACTTATGACATAGCATAGCTTTTGTCAGCAGAAAGCTGCAGCAGCCTAATTAAAGGTGGTCCCCTAAAATTATTCTAACCTGATACAACTCTTGGGGACCAAACTTTGCTTTGCAGGGAAGATAGACTATTTCTGGGATACTCCAGACACTAAGAGAATTTGAATACTCCAGTCCCTTTTTAAGCACTCTTTAAAGTGAAAATCAGTTGCAGTTTCTCTCATGTACCTGATGACTGGTGTATCCTAAAACCTATTGCTAGCTTTATAAATTGTCAGTGGAGGTGTCTGATGGCTAGTGTTACGAGGGCAGTCAGTCTCTGAGGTATGTGCTTACATGTAGGGTTGCAGCGTTCAAAATTATTTCATGGTATTTAACAAACCTAGGAGGTACCATTGCTTCTTGTAATGCCTGTGAGAATGCTTTCGTTAGATTTCTAAGCAGTAGTTGGCCACTTGTCCCCAGGATTAGATGATTAGTTTTTAATCGGAGGTTTCCATGCTTTGATTCCCTGAGTGCTTGGAGTAGGGATGTAGAAAATGGGCAGAACAGAATGAATCTGGAAAGAAGAGCAAATAAAAAAAAAGAGTGCTTTTGTTTGGTGGCTCCATCTCCCTCTCTCAAAAGACTGGACAAAATTAATGCCGCTTG
>WAAD01001365.1:1484-49355 GCA_013389945.1 Fregata magnificens
CCACCAAAACCTTCAGCAAACTACTAATGGCTACTAGCATCTCCCACAGGCAAAAATCCCCTGTATCTATCAAGAGTAAAACTAACTGAAAAAAGGGTACAGGGTCATTGGTATTACATCACTTCAATTTAATACAGAAAAGAATCTCATTCACACAGCTGTCAAAATCCTATCAAAGACAATGTGAATTAAAGTTAAGCTTATACTTAAAAGCACTTTCTCAAAGTGTGGCCTTCACACACATTGCACTCGCCAGAAAGCTGATGAGTAACCTCATGGAAGAAAGGAATAAAACTAATCTCATCAGAAGTTTGCAGCAGCTAACTAATCACCTGTTCTCTAGCAATATGGTAATATTTTCCACTCTTTGAATCTGAATGCCGTTTGATTTAACCACCATAACCACCTAAGTAGCTCTCTAAACTCTTTGCTAGGAGGGAAAAAAAAAACCCCAAACAAATCTATCCCAGGTATTTTACTCTAAATAAAGACATTAAGAGCTGTATCACTTAAAGTTTTCAAGCTCAAGTCAGATTCAAGTTCCTGAAAGGAAGTTTTCAATGCTACAAAACATCATCTGTACATACCCAGCTTTAAGACAAGTTACTTTATTACTCAAATACAATAAAAAAAATTGTAAATAAACAAATACAAACCTCCATCTTGACAGTTCTTGCAGAGCAAGACTTAGCAATTTGATTCCAACTTTTTTTGTTTTAATTAAAATGTTAAATGTTACCCCAGAACTCTAGGTTTTAGGTATCCTGTGAAATAAGAGATTTTGAATAAACTAATGGAAGGAATGTCTCTTACATTAAAGGTTGTCCACTTCACACCCATATCTACAAAAGTGAAGCTTTTTCCTGTGAAAAACCTGCCTCCGAGGAACGAAGCTTGCCAGCTGATTGCAGACAATAATGAATTGACAAGCATTTTTCAGTTATCATCAAAATCTTTTTTCAATAAATGATCATATTACTTAAATGGTGGCACTTTCACCAATCATGCATGTCAACGCTTTTGTCACTGTGACAATTTGATAACTTATGTGTATTTCATATGATTTTAAGTCAACCATTTTTTAGTTAACAGAAAACTGATAGCTAACTCACAGCTACCCTGAAATTCTTAAGCACTTATTACTCATCTTGTATAAGAGATCTATCCAGATCATATTAAACCCCCTTGCCTTGCTACATGCTGTTCATGAGAGAGATCAGAATAAGAGCATAACTGAACAAGAATCTAAAGCAGCATTCCAAAGAGACCAGTCCCAACATCCTAAGATGCAATCAGCTGTTAGCCATTTAAAACGCTCTTTTTAAGCAAAGCAATACAGTACCTTTGCTTGAACCCACAGCTGTGTGATCACTGGCCAGCCAGCAAAGACAAGAAGACCAATAGTAAGTGTAGAGCGGTAGAAAAAGCTGAAGACCTAATTAAAAAAAAAAAAAAAAAAAACCCACAACAAAATCCAACAGAAGACTGAAAAACAAGCACATTAATAAAACTTACAATTCCTCAAAGAGGTAGAATGCTAGCAATGAGATACCCTGTTGATACATATGGATAAAATACTTACTAGTATTTCAGTTCCCAGTGTACAAACCAAGAGGAATCCTACAGACTGACTGATATGAAGTGGCAAGAGATTTACGGCAAGGTCTTGAATAACAGGAAGTCTGTTCAAAAAGATGGAACAAGATAGTCATTATTTTTAAAAAATAGAAATAATATAGGATTTTACATTTGAAGAGCAGGGTGGGGGTCAGAGCACAAGAAATGTTTCAGATATTGCTGATCCTGCCTGCTGTTTAGAAACAGAGTGGGTGACGGCCTGAGGCTCCTTCTGCCCAGTTTTACTTAATATAAAATCTACAATAAAACCCTCCAGCTTTTTCCCCTCCCATTTCTGGCACATCTTCACCAGTATTTGGACAAGCTTCAGATTATTCTTTATCTAAATCAACTCTGAGTTTATGAACATTTTTGGTTATGCTGTGCTTAATGTCTGTCATAACAGATAAAACATTCACAGAATCATTTAGGTTGGAAAAGACCTCTAAGATCATTGAGTCCAACCATTAATCTAGCATTGCCATGTCCCCCACTAAACCATGTCCCTAAGCACCACATCTACACATCTTTTAAATACCTCCAGCGATGGTGACTCAACCACTTCCCTGGGCAGCCTGTTCCAATCCCTGACAATCCTTTCAGTGAAGTAGTATTTCCTCATATCTAGTCTACACCTCCTCTGGTGCAACTTGAGGCCATTTCCTCTCATGCTATCACTTGCTACTTAAGAGAAGAGACTGATACTCACCTCGCTACAACCTCCTTTCAGGTGGTTGTAGAGAGCGATAAGGTCTCCCCCTCAGCCTCCTCTTCTCCAGACTAAACAACCCCAGTTCCCTCAGCCACTCCTCATAAGACTTGTGCTCTAGACCCTTCACCAGCTTCGTTGCCCTTCTCTGGACACGCTCCAGCAACTCAATGTCTTTCTCGTACTGAGGGGCCCAAAACTGAACACAATATTCGAGGTGCAGCCTCACCAGTGCCGAGTACAGGGGCACTATCACTTCCCTACTCCTGCTGGCCACACTATTCCTAATACAAGCCGGGATGCTGTCGGCCTTTTTGGCCACCTGGGCACACTGCCGGCTCATGTTCAGCCAGCTGTTGACCAGCACCCCTGGGTCCTTTTCTGCTGGGCAGCTTTCCAGCCACTCTTCCCCAAGCCCCTAGCATTGCATGGGGTTGTTGTGACCAAAGTGCAGGACCTGGCACTTGGCCTTGTTGAATCTCATACAGTTGGCCTCAGCCCATCGATCCAGCCTGTCCAGATCCCTCTGTAGAGCCTTCCTACCCTCCAGCAGATCAACACTCCTGCCCAGTTTGGTGTTGCCTGCAAACTTACTGAGGGTGCACTTGATCCCTTCGCCCAGATCATTGATAAAGATATGAAATGGAACCGGCCCCAATACTGAGCCCTGGGGAACATCCCTTGTGCCCCGCCGCTTTAGACAGAGAACCACCCCCCCCCCCCCGTTAGCTTTTCCAGTGTTTCATGAGGCAGCTCATTATCTAACTGCAGTTGGTCTCATTTTCTCTGAATAATACTGAGTTGGTATCTACAGAATTGCCAGTAGGTTAGGTGAGTAATAGAAATCAGAAGCTAACAAGTATTTTCGCATTTGGAGTAAAAGGAGACCCAAACAAGACAAGTTTGTTTCAATATCAGAGCACGATCCTCAACATGACTAGCACATGTTCTCCAAAAGCAGTTGGAGTTCAGCATACTTGCTATTTTGAAGTATCAGTGTACTTCAAAATTACTGAAGAGGAACAACCTGTTCCATTTTACAAAAGAAGTCAGCTGCTACAGGTATTTACCCAAGATTTTAGCACCCTTTTGCTACAGTTACGAGAGTACTAAAAACATTTTGTCTTGGAAAGATATTAATTTATTTTTGCTAATAGAAAAGATACCTTCTAGAATTGGCAACTGTATCAGTCAGTTTGGAAACTACTCTATATGTCAAGTGAAATATAAACCAGAGTCCTTTGGAATGTCTCGGAAGCATTTCAGGAAGTTTAATAAAATTATATCTAACTTTTTCTCCCAAACTTATGGGAAAAATTTAATTGTCAACAAAAAGGAAGCACAGACCTGGTTTTATAAAACATTCTTCATAAAATGTACTCTTTACTTACTCTCTCACAACTGCATACCATACCGGTACTGGCAAGAGACAGTATACGTAGTATGTCCAAGGACATGTTTGAATCAACAGGAAAAAAGCTATTGTCATTCCAACAAAGGCAAAACTATAGAAGAGAACAGTAGGTTCCTGAAAAACAAATGGTTGGACAAACATTCCTGAAAAAGCAATAAAATGTTTTAAACTACGCACTATTTTCCATTTGTTAGTTACACAGTAAAGCAAATGTTATTTTAGCACAGCCACTCAAGCTGCCTTGTGTCTATGTACGCAACTCTGGACACTGTTTCCAGCCAGATGAAAAAAATCAACAGTAGGATTTGAAGATCTCATTCTCAATATGTCTCTACATAAGGTCCTCCAGTAAAGCTGCACAGGCAAGGCACATTTGCACAGTCTGGAAGCCCAATGTATGCCATATTATTTATGTTCAATGGATACTTGGAATCCATTGGAAGTCAGAGATGCTAAGGGTCTTGGAAAAAAGAAGTTTCTTAAATTTAGATTCTAAAAAACAGACTTGGAGCATAACCTTTTGAGTTCAAGTTCATAGCATCACAGTCAAAACATTTAATGAAAATTCCATTAGCACACATTTCCTTCTCCTGCTTGAGACATTTGTAAGAGAACTAATTAAATTAAAATATGCAGCATTAACTCCTACTGGAAAAAACCCAACTCTTCAGGATCTAGGGACAACTACTGAAGAAGGCTTGCAACGAACCTTCCACAGGAGAGATAGCCTTAGTCAAAGAACCTACAATTTCAAAATACAACAGAGGAGTAGAGTCGCACAGCACTAAAAGGTTCCTAGCATTATTATTGTTTATTTATTATTTGTTTTTTTTAATTTCATTTTTTTATTACTGTTATTATATTTAATCCTAATCTACCACGCCAGCTTTGGGCTTTTCTAAGGAAAAAAAAAATTAAGATATGAGATTAGAACATTCTCCCTACCACGTACTCAAAGAAACACGTTCTTGGATTGAGAGCTGTAAGGAGGAACATCAAAGAGAGAAAGGAAATTTTTAAAATGGGTAGTCTCAGACAGGTAGGCTAGTCCTTAATCATCAGGTAGCACCAATCTCTTGTTTGTGCAAAGAGAAGCATTTAAACATTCACTCTGCATCTGCATTTTACCTGGTCATTGAACCACTCTTCCTTATTTAGGGACATGCAGATATCAGAAGAATTACTGGTAAGGGAAGATTATGTACAAGTTTTAAATAAACAATTTTATCTTTACGTATTGCAACTTGACATAGCAAAGGCAGCTTTAGTGACTAAGCAGTCTTTATGGTATTGTGTAGATAATGACTGAAGACACTGTTTTCTTCTATATGAATGCCAGTTTCTTTGAATAAGTCATGTAGACAGATACGCGACTATGTTAAATAGGCTGAGAAGAAAAGACATTAAATTAGCAGTTCACGTAGTCGGCTTAGCATTTTTTCTGCTCCCCTTCCCCCCCCTCCCCCATAACTGACATACAACTGCCTTGATCTAAACTGACAGCAAATGCAAGTTCTAAATAATTTTTAAGATAGAATTTCTGCTAAGATATGCCATTAAAGTAAGAAAAAAATATGTCATATAGAAAGCTGACCTAATGCAATTTTATTAGTTTTAAATTTTACATTTGTTGACATATAGACAGAATGAATATGTATAGACGATCTGCATACAATATAATTTATCACTGAATAAGTAAACACATAGAATCAACATTTTATTCCATATAAAGACATAAATATTATAGAGTCCAATAGAGTTGGTCATGCATTGAAAATAGAAACCAGATTTGCATTTTCTATGGGTGTTTAAAAATAGATTAAAAGGTTAGGCTTCTTGCTAAGTAAAACAACACACTACTCCAAAAGACAAAAAGTTCTTTCATATGCAGCATAAGAAGCCAAAAACTTTTAAAGATTATATATACAGGATATGCAGTTTCATTATTCAGAGGCTCCTTTCAGATTTTATAAGGCTGTGCCTTGCAGAAGACTATTTGTCAATGGTAGATTAGTTTCTCAGCAAAACTCTTTGAGTAGCTCCAATATTAGCTATAAACCAAATAACTTCCATATATGAAGCACTAGCCTCACACTGTGATTTCCTAAGTATTTAGGAACACTAAAAATGATTTCTACAGAAAAAGGCCTCTTACTAAAACTGGGAAAAGAAAAATTCTATAGACAAAGAACTAAGAAATCTAATTGTTTTCTACCAGTGTCACTAGCATAAAATATGTCTTCAACAAGTAAAATCAATATATCAAATGAAAATCTGATGTAAACTAAAAACGTGAAGTTTTTGCTTAGTGTAGCTATTAATATGCCCAATACTCAGTCTATTTATTGTAATTATTTTGTTCATATGTAACATAACATGCATCTTGGATTATTTCTTCTCAGTTATTTGATGAAAGAAAACCTAAATCATGCAGTACAGCACTTATGAATATTTTCCTTTTCAATTTTGTTTGATCATTTTCATTAAAGGCCAAGGCTATCTCATTTCAGCTGGTAGTAAAAACCTCAAGACAGCACGATAGGAATTTTCTTAGAGTAATATACTGAAGGCAGTAAAGATGCTAAGTGACTGCTCATTCTCATTTACATTACCAAATGAAACAATTCCTTTTATTCTGAAACAAATTCTTGACGTTTGGGAGATTCCCCACTGCCCCCCTCCCCCCTCCCGCTTTAATTCTTCTCTAATGAAATGCTAGGTTTTTGCCTGTTCAGCTTTTTGAGGTATCTCTTTTCCTGATGAATGACGGAAAGTAAATTAATTTCCTAGGATTTTGTACTTTGTGAAAAATCAAACCATAATAATCTTGTCTAAAAGAGCTTCCTTCGTTTTTGATGTCTTCTGCTGCACCCTTGCAAATCATAAAGAGCAAGAGAGCAAGCTGATCTGTGGAACCACAGCTCACCTCTCCATGAAAACAGGTTATACATTTTAAAAACATCATGATTGGACTGCACAGCTTCTGAAAACTGATTTCACAACGCCAAAGAGGACAGGAATAAAATAATTAATATGCTAATTTTTTTTTTTGGCCTTACAGTAAAGAACAAAAATCAAAATGGAAGACTGAAGTCTGTATTCTTCCAAACAAGTATTATTACAACAGAGTGCTGAGTTTACTACAATTAATGCTGAAAATTGACTTCTGGTTAAAGACAAACCCTCTAATAGTTTTAAATCACCATGTTTGCTTACTCTTACATGAGCATCTAGTAAAATGCACAGCTGTAGGAAGGAAGAAACTGAGAAAGCACAGTATTGCATGCTCAGACTTACATGGCGTAGGAATACTGATCCTAATAAATGGACCAAACAGTAACACTATGCAGGATTACAGTAGCTAGAAAACTCCACAGCTTGCCAGTTTCCACATGTAGTCAACAGAAGTGGAAGGTGTGCAATTTGGTCTCCCACACAGAGAGACTGAGCATACATACAATGCTGAAAACTGACAGAAGAAATCATTGCATGTTTCTGACCTACCTTATTATTAGTTTGGACAGTCTTGATCAAATTGGTATGGGTCTTGATAATCACCAAAATCACATAAGTTGTCCAGCCCACAAAACCCATTGCAATACTTAGACCCAGGAATAATCTATCATAAGTATGGTAATAGGACAAGCCTTCCAAAGCAAGGTTAATCAGGGTTTTGCACAGAGATACCTAGAGGGAGACAAAACATATAAGCAACAGTTTAGGATAGTGTAAGATCCATTCCACAAATCAACCTAACTGAAAGCAACTGGAGTTCAAGCAGCTCTGTCACTCCTGGCACGTGTGTCCTCTCTGTGCTCAGATATACTGTTTCAGCCAGCACCAACTGCTGGAGTACACACTGCTTTGGACTCCTGTTGGACAAAGTCAACCATCATTTGGCTCCTTCGCCATCCCCCCTGGCCACAACAGGCGTCAGATGGTGAAAGCTACACAGATAGCACACCTTGAACATCACCTACTACCAAGCATGCCACTTGTTTTTCCCATGAGCATTTGACCACATATATATTCCACTATAAGTGGTCCCCAAAGAAAACCAGTCACATGCTTCTGAAGGCACAACATCTACACAGGAGGAAGATTATGGATGCAGCTGAAACACGGTCACTCTCCACAGCCTGAAATACCTCCTTCCTGGGGTCTGATGTTCTCCACTTCAGTAGTACCTGATCCCCCCAGTGCTTTGCCTAAGTGCCAGAGGTGAATTCAGAGACTGAACTGGAGCCCCAGTTTCATTCACAAAGCAGCTGCTTCGGGCTCTCAGGATCCAAATCATTTGCACACAAGACGGGTTGTACCCAGCCTACTCATAGGTCCCCTCACTCAGTACCTCCACTGGGGGGACACCACGATAAAGACAGTGGTTTTTCCCCACTGTGAGTGTCATTCCTTACACAGAGCTGTGCTGACCCCTGTGATTTACCCAAAGAAGATGGGAAGCTCAGCTGCATAATTTGTGGTCACAGAGGATTCTCTGTTGATTAAAATGTCTGTAAGGAAGAGTATAGTAAGAAGCTGAGCATACACGACAATGCTTCTTTATATGTCCAGGTATCTGGTTGGGACAGAACAGCAACAATCTCAGAAAAAGGTGTGCCAACTACTGAAGAGATAACAGGTCTGCCAATGGGCAAACTCACCCAAAATCATGTCATTCCTGAGGATACAATTATGAACGCGTATTTGCAATGCAAAGAGCTGCAGAGCTGAGGAGGAATCATCTCTACCTCACCAGCTGGTAATGCACTGACCTTTCTGCATCGTGATGTAGGAAGCTGAGGATAACCAGGGCACAGGCACAAGCCCGATGTGTTAGTGATCAAGAGTGAACTTGGACACGTGGGGCGCTCAAGTGAATAAGGGGTAAAATCTGTATATAACCACAACACAAACTCACAGGTTCTACTGCTGAAATGTATAAAATGTCTCCTATAAGTAAATGTGTGACAGCCAAGTAGTGGTATTAGGAAACCTAAAAGAAAACCTGCTCCCACAGCAAAATATATCCATTGATTTAAACTGAGCTATTTCCAGTTTACAATGCGGTGAATAAAAACGCACAAGGTATAAAATAGATATAGCTGTCCTGTGCATAAAATAGTAATTACCCTCAGAAACATATTAGGGAAAACGAAGAGCTGAACCCTAACAATAATAGAATTATTCTTCCATGCATCTGGCAGGTTAAATGTAATCTTACATATTCAACTTCTTCACACAAAGGTCAGTGACCAAACTAAACCTGTTAAAATGAAAGACTTCTTTGTATCATTTAGCTCTACAAATTATTTCTGTGAATGTCAGGATACAAGCACTGGTGAACTGCACCCATCGAGTACCCTGTTGCACAGTGAGTGGTAGCAAACGCTTAGGATAGTAATACCGGAACTGGGAAGCACAGAATGATTCCACATAAGGCTCCAAGTCTCTGACAAACTGAAATGTGAAATTAGAAACAAGAACAGCTGGTTCAGGTGAAAGAACAAGGATCTACGATGGAGCAAGACATCATACTTTTTTTCATACAACTAGCAGCCTAAGAAGTGTGAACATGAACTACATTCCTCAGTTTCTCTCTAAATTTATGCTTTTTTACAGTGGAAAATAAAAACATACACTGTGTGTTAGTATACTACGGAATGGTAACAAACAGTTTAAGAAGTGTGAGAAAAAATACAGCAAGTCAGTAAACATTCATTAGAACTGATGTCAAAATGCAAAATTTTGGAGACTTACAGTGGGATTTTATTTGTGTTAATAAGCGAGATATGCATTATAAGGAAGCTAAAAAGTTTTATTTCCCAGTTTCATTTCAAGTTAAACAAATCTAGATATTTACATATAATAGAAGTTCCTGTAAAAGGTTTCTAGAAGGCGTATAGCAAAACCAGACTTACCGCTTCATCGTACTTCTGCTGCTGAATATATAGTCTCGCTTTCTTTAAAAGGTTGATCTGTTCAGAATCAGAAAGTGGTCTGTACAACAATATAAAGAGATATTAATGTTTCTTCTTTTCCCAAGCAGAGGAAGAGGCAGAAAAAATTAACTTTGCAATAAAAAAATTACTCTGGAATGAAACATACCAAAATATTCTGAACTTCATTAGAGATAATTAGGTACTTGGAACCAATCCATTCCTCTACATTCATCTTCACACTTGTGGCAACACCGGTGCTGTCTAACTTATCCCAAGATCTTTGCCTTAAAAGATATTTCTTTTATGTAGGTGTTCCCATCTAGTACTGCTAAAAATTATCTCCCTTGTGCATTATTATTGACCATTGCTCTGGACAAGAAGCACTGCACATACAAGAATTAAACAATTTAACTGATTTGATAGATGGTTGTAAGCAGTCCGTAAACCTGTCAGCGTAGGACGAATTGTTCAGGTTCCACACTAACAATAGATGATGCCTAACAATCTTCTCTTTGAAAAATAAGAGCTTGTCTCCTGTTAGCAGAGTCTCCAGAGCAGGGGATAATGCAGTTAACTGGCTACACTGAGGTTAGTGATAAAAATCTCTTTGATTTTAATGAATTTGATCATCAACCTAAACAATTGCTCCAATTCTTCTCTTACAGAAAGTAGCAACATGGAGAAACAAGCCAGTCAACCAACCTCCACCGAAGAAAGAGGGAAGGAGCCATTTTTCCTGTACCATTTTTTTTTCTAAGTTAAGGATGGCAGCAGGCCAGAGGATTCCAGGCTTACCCTGGCCAAGTTATAAGCCACAACACTGTCACTGTCATTCGAGGCACCACAGGCAAACTATCACGGGTCACAACTTTCTGATAGCTGATGAACGCATACAGCAATTTTCCTTCACGCCTTCCACAACACTGCTGTGGTACAGCATCACCTCCTCAGCATCCCCAGCACGTGATGGCCCAGTTGCATGCCTTTCTCCCTCGCACATGCTCCTTCACATGCCTCATACACAACCCCCAACTTCATGTTTCAGGCTGTGCCAAACCATGCATGGGGGCAGGTCTTTGTCTTATGCAACCACTGCATGGAAATGCTCATTCCTGCAGCTAACCATCAAACACTTGGGAACCACTTCTGCCTGCCACCCAGAAGCAGTTGATACATCATCAACAATACATACATATCATATACTGAGCCCTGAAATATATTAAAAGGATTCTGTGCCTGAACAATCTGAGTTTTTATGACTAATAACATCCTGGAATATTTTGATACTGTTTCCTTGAGTTCAGAGCACAGCAGTACTGTGCAGGAGTCTTCTAGAACATATTGGATAATAGCAGCAGCAACGTATCTTACTTTTCAGAAGAATAAATGAAATAACTGTATTAAAAATGTTTGACTCTCTTCAATCTAGAAAAGAATCGAAGGATGGTATCTATAAACAGGTAGGAAGAGAGAGGTCCCATGGAAAAGGAAGAAGGGAGGAAAAGATGATGACAAGGTGATGGTGTTTGATGACCTTAACTTTGTGAGGAGAACAGAGGATTTTAGAAAACAGAGTTGAAAAATAGCAGACTGCACGCTGGTTGTTCCTGCACCTTCACGACATGTCCCTATGAAAGCCAACCTTACAGCTCCACAGGCCGAGGGCTACCAGCATGCAGCCAGCAGGTGCGCACCAAAGGATCACGATGACTCAAGTTAGAATCAATTCTTCAAGTAGGTGAACCAGACCCAAATACTGCCTCAAGGAAATCTGTAACCCTCAAGTTTTGCTAAGTTTTTTGGCACGGGAAAGGGAGCAAAACGCCAAACCAAGGTGTGAGTTTTCACCATGCGTGGAGATTAATAGGAGAAAAAAAGGTATCTTAGCTTTTAGGTAGGGATTTTTAAAAATCTGGAATAAATATTAAGCAATTTATTTAGGACTTAAATACATCCAAGATGTTCCTATGTTCACTGTCTCATTTTTATTGTTTGACACATACTATTTTCTGTGGATTTTATCCTTGTCATACTCAATGCAAATTTTTAATAAGCCAAAAAAGCCTTATTTTATCTTTCACTTTATATCTTTAGTCATTTAGCTATAAACCCCTTAATTATCTTTTTATTCTCAATGAGTCATTTTATTATTAATGAACAATAGTCTTTAGGTAAAGACTGTCTCAGATGACAGCACCTGGGATCTTTGTACATGGATGGTGTAACAGAATAAATGGGGTTTTTAAACAGTAAAGCTTCGCTAAGTCAAATGCAGAAGGCAATTATTTTGTCAAATAGGGTTACCGTTAGCAGGTGCATTGTTAATTTTCAATAGCTAATATCATACCACACGTTTTACCCTTCTTCTATATGCATGTTTTTCAAGATGCTGAATTTACAATTGTCTACAGATCGTTTTTGTAAAATTTATGAATTCCACCAGAAACTAAGGACTGTTCATATATAACTGTATCAAAATGCAAGTTTCACTCTGAATGCAAGGTTTGATCGTCATCTTAGATATATTTTGCCTCCATGTTAAGCAAAAGCTCAAAGAAGTCATTAGAGAAATTTTGCATCTCACACCAGACTAGAAAGAAGAGTTACCAAATATGCTGATATTCTCTTTGTTAAGGAATGGATATAGCTTACCATAAGTTTATCACCCATTGAGGACCCTGATTCACTTCCTAAAGCTGACAAAGTAGATGGGAGATTTAAAAGGAGCCCCTTGCAAGATGTAGCAGAAAGTGTAAAGAGACAAAGGTGAGCCATGAACAGAAGTGGAAAGTTGCCTATAGAAAGAAGGCAGGAATTTTAGAAATGGTGATACTGTAAAACCTACAAGACTCATCAAACAACAAAACCACAAGGAAAATTTAAATATGAGAAGTTAAAACTTGAACTATTCTTAGCACCACTTAATTTTAACTTAAACTATTTAAAAGGTTTTGAATATGAGACAGATAGTGTTAGAAAAGAATAAACTGATCAGAGTTATTTCCCTGTGTTTTAGTATGCAACGTGCCAGAGGCACTACTAGTATGCCAATGTATTCTCAAGGTCACTTAATGCACATATCCATGCAATTAATATTAATAGTAATGAAGTGAATTTACTAATCATTATTAGAAAGATTCTGAACTCTATAAAGAAAACGAAGTTATGTATGTATACGCTCTTCCCAGCTACCCATCACCAAAATCCAATTCTACCAAATTCAAGATAAATAGTCTTGACTAGTAAAATCAAGTCTTTTTCCATAACACAGAAATACCTGTCCCATTAATTAACAAACACACACAAAGAGAATTCAGTCAGTGGACTCAAGTCTGTCCTCCTATTCTTGTCTTGAAAGTATTGCAAAACACATGCACTGTAAAGTGTAGTACTCTGAGGTTTAACTTAAAAGAAAGCCCAAGAACTTTATGGTCACATATATTATCACCACACATGTAGTCACAATATCATCAGGATTCTAAAGACTGAAGATTACCTTCTTCAGAGGCAACGATGGTGGTTCTAGAAGAGTAATTTTGTTTTTCATGATGGCTATCAGAGATTAACTTTCTAGTTCCAAACAGAAATCACAGCTTCATCCATGAATAAATGTAATTAATTATGAAACAAAACAATTGGGCTAATTGTGCAAGTGCTTGTAAACTATCCCTTCTGAGATGTTAGCTACCCTTGTCATAAGTATACCTGACAAAATTAATCTTTCCAACACACCATTCACACTTCTTATAAACTAAGCTATTTGACAGCACTAACAAGACTGTGATGAAGTATGTTCACCATAGCAATGTCAAGGGGACCTCTCTTTGGCCCATGAGTCTTGTTTATCATCACACTACAGAAATTACCATCCCCAACAGCACAGGTAGCATGCTGCAGTCAAATCATGAAATAAAAATCTTGGAACAGAAGGAGATGTCTTGCAAATACATCTGTATCCACCACTGCTAGTTTGTTAATTTTATCATGCCTGGTTATTTGGGTAGTGATTTATAGTCATTTTATTGTAAGTTTTCCAGAATTCTACTACAAAAAGGAACCCCTTAGGATTTGTAGTAGTTTAACACTTAAAATACTGCAGATTTAATAATGAAAGTCAAGGAAGCGTCACAGACCTGCAGATGCAATGTACAAAGAGAAAGGCTGAGATCTTTGCCTACCTCACTGCCGATGAAAACAAATTTATTTCAGCTGCTTCACTCCACACACACACACACACACACATCCCTGTATGTAAAACTGGTAGACTACTCATGCTTGAGAGCTTAATTTCTTGCAGGAGGACTCAATCTCTTCAACATGAACTCCATGTACCTGACTATTGTCAGCTCATGCACATCTACACGCTTCTATCACTGCTTTTTCACACTATCCACTACAAAAACAAAAAACAAAACACCAAAACCAAAACTGTGCATCCCACAACCCTTGGAGTGGCAAGATTTGCAGAAGACATAGTGACCACATTTCTATGACGCATATCCATCAGCAGTAGCAAATCAGCAGTAGGTGCTCAGCAGACCTGAGTCTTCTAACTTCTCATATTGGCTGTTGGGGGATAGGGAGAAAAGGATCAACTCCTCCTGTTCATTCACAACTGAAAAAGCTAGAGGATAAGGATATACATCCCTTGAACCTCATGACAGCCCCAACAGGCAGGGCAAGGCCATCTGAATAAAGCCTGCTAGGATTTTGTATGGGTCACCTTCTCCTGAACACCACATAAGACAGACCTTCTCACTTGCTTTGCTATGATATTTCTAACTTCAAAATGGTTGGCAGTGAAAGAGGCGTCAGACTGCCACTGTCCAAAAAACTCCAGCAACCTCTTCTGCCAAAAGGCAGAGCAGCCACAGGTTCTTGTTCTCTTCTCCAGAAAGAAGATCCCTGGCATCTTGGTAACTTGCAACTTGAAAGAAATCCCCCCGGTTAACATTGCCCCTCTTGCCATGCCTCTTCCACTGGCACCATCCCACCAAGCAGCCCAGGCCTCTGCTGCCCACCCCTGTCCTCCTGCCACTTGGGCACTGAGGGGGGCAGGTGCCAGCGCCTCTCTGCTCTCACCATTGGAGAAAACTGCCAGCAACAGAAGCAGCTGAGTATGTTCAAACTCTGTTTGCCACCCATCCCTCTGTGAGAAGGCCATACTAAGGAGGAAAGATCGCTTCCAGCCCAGAAATTCTGCAATCAGCTGAAATAGTACTTACAGGACCCACTATTACTGCTTTGATCCACATCACCGCTGCTGGCAAAATGGCATCTTGGAAGTACAGAGGTAAGACTAGCCTGATATTTTTGCAGGGCTGCTATTCAAAAGTTATACAAGTAACTGAACAACACTTTTTCAAAGCCTTTTTCAGAGTAGCAACAGGCTTCACAAACAAAGTCAGCCTCCCATGACAGCTGCCTTCAAACATTCCCACCATACAACAGAGACGGCACCTCAGAAAGCATCAGGTGGGTAACGGGAAAGTAGAGACACAGATCTTGCACTGAACACTATTAATTTAGCAGAAACATGATTGCATGCTTACGCCTGTTCCACATCAAATTCACCCCAGTTAGCAACCCATGAGTGCAGAGACTTGATATTAACAATAGAGCAATCACAAACTAGCCTAACTTATCATTCTATCGTTTCTTTTGAAGGTATGGTACATAGCCTTGTAGGAGCAGAATGAAATGCACAATATAAAACCTTCCCACTTCTCCATCAACAGCAGAGAATCATCAGAAAGAAAGTGAATGGCAAGTGATGCAAAGTCATGAGTTCATTCAGCAAAACATGGAAAAATCAACCAAATAAATATTTCAAAAATCACAGTCTGCAACCACGATGTTTACTTTCTATTGAACTTGCTGTGCAGTACAGAGTACGTGATGCTACTAGGGGCAATGATCAGGAAAAAAAAATGTGTTACAGTTCTATGGACTTTACCACATTACATATTTATATGAACTTTAATAGCCAGAAGCTGATTTTTCCCATTTTCAAAATGTCTTCAATTCCAGTTCTTTAGACATGCCTACTCAAAAGAAAGAATTGTTTTACTGTATCTGCCAAAGACAGACCGAAAGCACGTACTATGAGATATAGAGAGTCCTTCACATATGTTTTAGTTTTGATCAAAGAGTGAAGTTTCAAAGATTAAACGATTTGGTGGGTAACTCAGTGATCCTTAATCTGTTTAGATGGCCTGAACTTTAATTGTTTACTAAAATATTTTCAGGTAACCTACTGAAACAAGCAAGTCCTATGAAACTTGACTTTCATAATTCAGAAGCAAGATGCATATAGTTTACAGATAAAAAAATTACAGCTATGTTTTTACTGTGCTAAAGCTGTGCTTTTTTTAAAGAAAAGGTACCCCACATAAACCTACACTAAAGGGTTTATTACAGCTTCTTAAAGCCCAGGACCCTCAATATTCCCTCTCCCGACTTGATCTACTCTCTTCTCTCCTGCTGTTCCACTGCCAGGAGTTTCAGTCTTGGAGTGTCTAAATTTCAAGTAGGTTTTTGTGCTTCTGGATTTTCTGACCACCATGTTAGATTGTAAATCAGCCAGTTTAGCTGGAGTTATCTCAGTTATCTTTGCAACCTTTTTTCTTTTAAGAAGCATTAAAAAGCACCGCTGCATGCATCAGGCACTCCAAAAGAAAGAAAAGGGGTAAGAAAGTCAATAAGAGGGTCCTGTTTTAAGTTCTGAGGTTTTTGTTCTTTAAAGCATAATGAAATGAAGGGAGGGGGGACACACTTCCACAGGCCAAAGATAGCAAAAAGCATCTTTACTGACACATTGCAAAAACCTACCAGTACATGCATGCTTTTGTATTCAGGTTCACCAACATGCAAAGGAGGAAACAGTGGGACACCAGTGAAACCGCAGGAAGTGGTCTGACTGCTAATGGTCTAATCCTGGACTGTCAAGTCTTAGGAATTAAACCAGCCTTTTAATTTCCACAATTCAGCATCCCTGATGCAGCATATTCGCATATTCAACAGCAAAGTGCCTTAGGATATTTATGTAAATCCTTTAGATAGAGATGAGAGAAAAAGCAGTGGGCAAGCTAACTGCCAGCTGCCAATTCACTGAACAGAGAGAAACAATTAAGATAACTGGGCTGCACACAGCAGATTTTGCATGCAAACTACTACGGCAAGAGCTGTGGACAACCAGAGGCCAGGAGGGAGGAGGCCATGCTCTGAAGTGGTCCCTCTGGCCCGCTCAAAGCAGAACAGAGAAGCTGCATGCAGGGATCTAGCGGGGGCAGGGGTTTTGCCTGAAAAGTCAGCAGGACATGATGCAGCAGCCTTGAAAAGGGAAACAGCTTAATAAGGAAGATGAAGATCCTTGAAGGAAAGGAAATGCACCATTTTTAAAGTCTCGGCTATTTCAGTACTGCAGGGGACACACGCTGATTCTAAATAACAACACCCTACCTATGCACCAAATCAGCCCTCACCTCTGCAAAATGTATGAGGGTTTGTATCATATATCAAGCTGGATCTAGATATCTGCAGTGTTGTGGGTATGTAGGGTTGTGCCACAAGTCCTTTTCTGCTCCGTGATCCTACATGCCAAACCTAAACTGTAGCAACCATTTTCCAACCAGTTGCATCCCAAGCAGGCAGCATGTGCTGTGTTTGGGCAGGCACCCAACAGCGGGGCCCCATGGCTACCAAAACACATGTTTGGGCAGGGCCCCTGTACTAATCCTGGCCAGGAGACCATTGTACATCAAGGAGCTGGTGATCCACGTAACAGCCTGAGAAGGCACAGGCCTGTGCTGCCTGTCCAGCATGGCTTCAGGCTGTGCTCCGCAAATCCTTGGCCGCAGGACAAACCCAGCCAGCTCGTAGTAACCGAGGAGCCTGCAGGCAGCTCCCACTCCCTACCAGTGATTAGGCTGCCTGCTTGTCCTCATATTTATCTAGAAGTGCAGCAAGAAGTTCTCATGTGAACCTCCATTCTGTTTGACAGTAGAAATGATTACTAGGGTTGACTTCTTGCAAGAAAATCATATAATAGCTTGAATGACCAAAAAGAGGGAACCTCTCCACAGACAGGATCTGTGCAGCACCGTGGGGAAAACCCATCCAGGCTCCATCTGATGCTGCACAAATGCAGGGTACCCAGCATCTGAAGGCATGTACGATTTACTTGCTATCTATGTTCTTATTTTTATTTAATCTTATTAAAACAGCTATTTTATTAAGCTATTTACTATCGAGCCTTTCTTATTGAGAACCAGAAAGAGCCCTGTGCTGTCTCTCTCACCTCACGCCCCGGTGCAGACCACCCTCTGCCCATCCCATCCCACCACCTGCCTGTACACCCTCCCTCACCCTCACTGCACGAAGCGTCACAAGCTCCAAGAAAAGGCCAAAGGGATTTATACAAGGAAATAGAGAAATACGCATAAATCTTGTGATATTTTATCTTACGCATTAGCCTCTTAGCTCCTTCTAAAGACCTTACCTACTTCCTACTTGATAGTAAATCCAATTATGCCTGGTCCTCCTGCACAGAAGCCGCTGCCAGTAAGCTTTTCATGTACAAACTAAAAGCTCCTGAGTGTGCTGCTGAAACTTCAGACCAGCAGGATGCCTGCTTTTTAATAGGATTGCATCCTCCCTGAGCAGCACTTAACAGAGTGCTTCAAACACAGGCCATTCAGTGAAAGAGAAGCTGACATTTTTGCCAAAGAACACGCATTTTATAGCACAGGCATTGATTTCTCCCTAAAGAGATAATACATCTACTATTCAATCAAGGTTTTTTTAAAAAATAATATGAAGTCATTATTTCCATTTGAGCACTTTTGTCTCTACAGCACTGCCTTTCTATTTTTTGTTCACATGTATATACACAGGTTCCGAAAGCCAAGGGTGGAGGGGCGAGGGCTGCCAGTCTGCCTCCCCGACACCAACAGGCTAAAGGTGCCCATACTGGCCTGCTTGTACCAGCTGCCCCAGAAGCAGGCTGATGCCTAGATTCCCACCTGGTAACACAAGTGGGGACAAAGTGGAGAAAGGAAAAAGCTGGCTGCCTTTCCAGGGTTCACTAGAAGTTGACAGAACTTGCTGTCCCTCATTGTTGACCACAGGATAAAGGGGCTGAAATGTCTTCCCAGATAAATCTCTAGTAAATCAAGGCTCCTCTGGAGACACAAAGTATTCAGACAAATGGACAGGGAGAGTAGTCACTGTTAGAAATACCCTTCCCTACTGCAATAAGCTTCACCCTTTCCTCCTGACATTCAATCCTCAATTTGCTCTTGCAATGCATTATCACATGTATCAAAAATATTTTGCACACTACCATTTATTTAAATAAATGCCATTCGTTTAGACAAAACAAGAATAGGATGCTTCAAAGGATGTACTACGTTTACTAGTACTAGACATCTGAAGGAACCCTGCCCTACTTAATACTGGAGGAGAAATCACTTGTTTCACTTTGCTCCAAATGTCAATTTTGTGGAAATATCTGTTATTTAAGTTTTGAAAGGCCATCAGACAGAGGGAACAATGTAGTGCTGTATCTCCAGTCATCAGAGAAAGGAAGAAAAGAGAAGTATTTGTGCATATGGCACTTCTTTGAAGTTGCTGTACATCTTCAAAGGCACTCTACATTATGAAAGAGCTATTTCATTTTCTATCACCCTGACAAATACATGATGCACAATTACGTGGAAAGACTCAGTCTATCTACATTGTTGATACTTCCTTGCATCAAATGCATGCAAACGTTTACGGGAGTTATATCTCAATTCATATTGGAGGGAAGAGGAAAGGGAAAGAGTTACATTTTCATACGGTGAGGGAGAGGCACATTTTTATTTAATAGCTGTACACTGCACATTAAAAATGCAGTGATTTTCTATATAACTATGCAAGTTATAACTTGATTATACACACAAAGATAAGTATTTGGGATTATTAAAATGTAGTATTCAAACAATTAAGTTACTTGAAAAATGCAGCATCAAGACACTATGGGGTTTTTCATATATGACAAGATACAAACTTTACTTTAAATAAGATACGTCAGCTGTTTCCTGCTAAAAAACCACTTATTGATATAAACTTCAGGACATTCAACAAAAAAGCACAGCTAGTGGAAAGCAAGCACTGATTATAACTCAGCTGCTCATCTCTTGTTTTTCTGTATACGGTGGTTCTTAAACTACTGCTCCTGCCATCTTACTGTGAGGCACCAGAACCTGAACAGCTGGAAGCACAGTCTTCCCTGAAAGCACTGTATACACCAGGCATACACAAAAGGACTCCTGTGCTTTTGTGTAATTTAATATCTTAAATCTCTTGTACCCGTTGGGATAATCAAATTGCATTAATTGGTTAAGAGGATTTTAGTGCAACACTGATGTCCCATCTACTCACCTCACTACACTGTCCTCCTGCTACTCCTTGTACCATTACTTTCACAGCCCAGAGATACCAGCTTTGGGAATGCTTTTGCAACAGTAGCATCTGGCCCCTTGGCACACTCTTCCTTGAACTGTGCCAGCTCGGCAGTTGCTTTAAGGTACATCAAATGGTCAGAAAACTAATAAGATAGTTCACTATCTTGGACATCAGTTTTCCTCTGTCAGCAATCTTCAGATTTGTCCTCACTCTTCCTTCAAAGCATCTGGCACCTTTTCTTACACATAAAGGTCAAAGCATTGTGCCTATGTCTCAAAATCCTGACAAGAAAAGCCTCTGGTTTTGCTACGCAAATAATTTTTGAAAACATGTCTTTCATAGCTGGGAAAAAAAAGTAGGGAGTGGAAGAAAGTGGGAAGGAAACTCATTTCAGACAGCAAATCCCTTCAGGTATCCAACCGGAACTGCAGATAAGCATTCTAAACAAGTATCCAATATCAGCAAGGGACACTGTTCTGCTCTTGCGCATTCATTCCCCTGGGAGCAGGTTGTGCACCTTGCCTTGCAGAATCAGCAGACACTTGCAGCTGAGCTCCTTCTGAAATATATTCTCAACAGTTTCACAGGTAGCCTCAAGATACACTTTTACACAGATTTGTTCTTTGATGAAGGCACTCTGACAAAATGAAAATGGCATTACTGTCAGCCAGACACATCCTTATTAATAGATACAGCTATCCAAATCCTAACCTGCCTCAAGCCTGGTCAAGTAGACACTACTGAAGTTTCTATCACAAAACACAATGATCAGCTCTATCCTCATCACCATCATTATACGCCTGGCAGGTGCATTTCGGAGAAAGAGATGTAATTTAGAGCCAAGTAGGAAAGGGCACACGTCTAATGGCCTCCTTCATTCCCTGTCCATTGTGCCAGCCACGCTTCTACTAGGGATGAGATTCCCTGTGGAAATCAGAAGACTCGCATCAATTCAAGATACTTTCTCTGTTGCCAACATTGTGTAAATAAGGACTAAAAATAGGCTTGTAATATATACATATATATGAACTACCTTAATGCTTTTGGTGCATTATATTCAACATACAACTCAAACACTAGTTTTTAAGTCATTGCATCTGAAGGTCACGCACAGTTTTCTAGTCACTTGGTAATAAAACACATGAAATTCAAGCTCGGAAACAGGATTTTCCCCTCAGACTATTAAAACAAACTTTTTAATGCTATTTCTGGCTTAAAAATTAAGTTGAGGTTTTTGTTAAGTTGTAGTTTCTACAGAAAACATTATTTGTGAACGTATTCTACGCCCCAGATAGATAAATCTTCAACAGTAATTGTATGAACTTCTCTGAAACCAGAATGTCTCAATCTGAAATTTTAGATTCATATTTCTTCTGGAACTCATATCTACATTTCTGTTATACAGACTTTATTCAATTACATCATTTAATTTAACTAATTTAAGAAAGGCAGTTCTTAGAGATATCTTTGTTCATTTTCAGGTTATCAAGATACTGAAATATACATAAAATGTATGATATTCCAAAACAAAATATTTACATTTTCAATTTCTACATAACTTGATGGTCGTTTGGAACCATCTTCACTTCACTTCAGGCATGAATTACGCTTCACTAACCTCCAATGAACTAGGAAGGAATAAAGCATTATGCTGGAGCACACGCTTTCTGAGCTTCAAGTTACAGATTTCAGGCACCAGCAGGATTAAAAAAAAGGATATAACTCCTTTGTACAACAACTGAAATCAATGAACAGTGGGGGAAGAAGCTATTTGTGTCTGAATGAAAGGACAGTAGTGCCTAGCAGAAACACAGCACAGAACTGTGCTTAGCTGCAGCAGCAGACAAGGCCAACCACAGATTAACACAAATTAGTGGGCAAACCTGCCATTAAACCTGGGCTGAGAAGTCCAAATAGCGTGTAGCTGTGCAGAAATGCAATCTCCATACCATTACCAATTACTCAAACGTAGCACAGTATACGAAGAGATTTCTTGCTCCAGACACAGGAGTGAGCTATCCCCAACTTTGCCTTTTTAACTTCTCCTGAAAAAGGTAGAGTAACTGTACCCTTCTATACCCTTTTATCTACCACCAAAAAACCAGTGTCGCAGTAAAGCCAGCAAAAGGTGATACATGCCTTTCCCTCAGTATCTCACTCTGATTCAACCAAAATTTGTTTGAAGAACTGATGAGGGTTGCCTTACACTAATGCATCAGATCATGACTTGCAGCTGAAGCTCAGGCTCATGTTCACTGCTCACACATAGTCAGTCACCTCCATGTAAAGGAGGTGATAGATCTGTAGACAGCTCACGTCTAAAACTACCTCAGGTTTTCCTTCGGTTCCTGCAAGGTGGAGCACTAGGAAGTTACTTAAAAATAAGCTGGTGTGCAAACACTTCATCCCAACTATTAGTAACTGGTTGGACAAGGCCTCTTGGTAGCTTCCCAGATGTGGGCCAAGTTTTGAAAGTCAAGGAGAGTGGTGAAAACTAATTAGAATCTGGCCAACTCCCTCCCCCGCAGCACACTGTGGATGAGTATTCGCATTAATGTGTGACCATCTGTGCTATGAGTCTTTTTCTGTTTTCTTAGAGTGAAGATAAACAATATCATCTTGAGGAACCAAAGAAAGTCTTTACCCATACAATATGCAAGCATAGGCACCTTTTGTAAGGTAATTCACACATCCAAGGAATTATTTTGGTCTCATACAAAAACCTTTCCTGGAAGGACCATTAACCCAAATTCTGATTCAGAAAAGCTTTAAGAATACCTGAAGAAAGTAAAATAAATTTATTTTTGCAACAGACCATACCAAAGTAACAACATGTTCATACCAAGTTTCAGTCGTATTTTCAAAGCGATAAATGTCTCAGGCANCACCAGTCCATAAGCCAAACAATAATACTTAGTTCCTTTAAAGATAAATTTAGCATTAAGAAAAACACATCCTATTTTACAGAATCAGTCTTATTTCTTGGGAAAAGCTAAAATTTAAACAAGAGCTGTGAAATCAAACTAATAGTCTTCCCCACAGAATCAGGGATGACTGACCATACTTTCCATACGGTATTTTTGTTCTGTATGGATCAGTAAATTCTTTGATAATGCACCTGTCATTCTTAACCAGAATTTGATCTAAAACATTCACTATGTGCCCAACATTGGCTTGACTTTTGTCTCAGAGACTGTCTTGAACCTTTCCCTTTGAAGAAGCTAGTGGTATAAAATAACACAGTAAATCTCTGTTCAGAAAGACGGCAATCTTATTTAGTGTTTAAACGTACTTCACAGGAAGAGATTCAAGTACTTTTTACTGCTCCTATGATTTAAAGATCTTAATTAACATCAGTTTTATTTCCCAAAGGAAAACAGCTGCTCTTGGTGACAAAGCGTTTTCGGAGCGCTCCACAAACTGAAAGCTGAACTGAACAGTACCATGTGCACCCATAGCAAAGCTTTCAAAAATCTTTCGGGGGGAAAGAAAAAGGAAAAAGCCGCTTTAATTGGATAAGACTGAAAGGTGAGCGGGTCAGTAGCTGTTCCATACACTAGAGCACTGAGCTCGCAGATACACAAATCACTACAGAGACTCCTTCACAGCCCTGGAAACATTAACACTAGGCAGCACAAATTCTAAAGATTTTGAGCTTCTTTTCTGGATGCAAGGCATTTTGTTTGTTTTTCATTAGAATTTAAATCACAGGAGAAACAATTCTTAGTTTAACTTTTATATATATGTAAACAAGAACAGATTGTATTTCCTGACTCTACAGGGACTTAGATCTCCCAAGGAATGCTAAAAGAACATAGCAAAAAAGGAAGTCAGTAAAAATTACCGTGCAGTCTATATATAGCTATATTGTCAGAAAGCTTAGGCAAATAACCCTTAACAGAAAACTAAATGTAAGGGAATACATTTTTTTTTAAAAACTCTACTTCTAACCAGAATTTTTAAATAGAAGTTAATTGCATATAGTTCTAGTGCAAAGTTTCCTAGTCAGATAAACACTATCATTTAAAAAAAGACTGAAGAGACTGAATTTCTGTTGTTGCACCTCACTGAATACCGAAGTGATAAGACAATCAGGTAAAATATATACAGTTTTCACAGACACTTACTTGAATGGTGTGAACAGAAATGACAGTGTCGTTTCCTTTTTCTGACTCATCTTAACCTGCATTAAAAAAAAGCATTAAACCATTATATGCAAGTTGCAACAAGAGTAAAAATTGTATCAGGAATTAAACTAAAAATCACAGAAGAGTTCTAAGACTTTGGAAAAGGAATGAAATCACACTGTCGATATATTGTCCAGGAAACTGGGTGTTATACTCCCTCATGTGTAACTCTTCTGAGTTCCTGGAAATCCCGATCTGCTCTAAAGTAGGTAAAATAAACCACTCCCCAGCCAGTGATTTTCACAGAAGGACTTCTATAGTTTGCAGGATAAAGGGAAGACACGGCTAGAAGTGCTACCAGACTTCAGTGACAACCTCCCTCAATGAAACTGATACTATTTATGCCAGACAGCAACTAGTACACTGTGGTGACACTGCTGAAGCAATGCTGTTAAATCGATTAACCTGCACGTGGATAAAAATAGCTTTTGATTCCGTCAGAGCCACTTTGCCCAAGGCCCTTCAAAACATCTTTAAGGCCTCCTGCAGCAGCCTGACTCGAGTCTGACTGTTGGCATAAAGTGCAGACAGGAACTTTCTAAGCGTACTGCTCCCAAAACCTGACAGCTTGAAGTAGCGACCCACACGTCTCATCCTATCTATCTAAGGCAACATCCTCTCCAGGGAGTACAAACTACGGTCAGGTCAGTCCATGACAGGAAAAGTAAAAACCCACTTGGCATGTCTAAGCTAGTGTGCTACTTCTGCTTCAGCAGAGAAACGCAAAGGAAATTCACACACGATCCTTCCATGGGATCACGTTTCAATGCTAGAAACAAGCCAGCCAACAAGAAAATAGATAATTTAGCACTACAAAATGACAGAATAAAAATAAACTTAAAGAAAAGAAAAACCAGAACTTTTTCTTTTTTTAAATAATCCCCGAGACACCAATTTAAATGAAAGACCTGAGTCACATCCTTAATTCTTAGAGCAGAGGTCTTCCAACTGTGGAGGTTATACGAGCACGCTTCAACTTTACAGCCAGGCAAGCCACTTCCCCTGCTACATGCCAGCTTTCCACCACAGATTTAGAATTGACTCTGCTGTTGACACTGCCAACCTGGTATCCACACAAACTACATTTGGGAACATGGCATTTAAGGGACAGAAGGTGCTGATGGTGCTAATCTCTTGAAGGTACTCTCAGACTAGTTCCTTGTTCTACCATCATCACACAGATTTCCCGACAGGGCAACAGTTACCTCTCTCAGCTTCCTGTCCGTGAAAAAGATGGTTTTCCCTCACAGCATTTATATGTCTTCCCAAAACTGAGATTTTTGGATTTGGGACTGTTTTATTCCAGAGTTGAAAAGCATCTAGTGAAACGTAACCTTTTTTTGTTTGGAGCACATATGTGTTCTCATAATACGATAATATCGGATATTAGATGCATCAAGACAGAGAAGCCAGAGATGAACTCTTGCAGAGCAAAATAACAGATACGACAGGATTAGCTAAAAGTTAATTAGGCCATTAATTTAATTTCTTTAATGGACAGGTACCTGTTACCTTTTTGATCTGTTTGTGTACTGATCCTGGCTTAGAGCCTTGTCTCCCAGCCCCTGTTGCAAAGACAGTATTTCCCTTTTCAGGTGTCAGAACTCAGATTCTACCTATTTTTGCAAGTAGGTTTACATTAATATCGATAAACATCAAAAGAATCAAGAAAAAAGTTACTCATTCTTCTTACAAAAAAGGTGTTTATTAAAGTCTTTCAAACTCCTTCAGATATGGCTCACAGCTAGTCAATCAACATCACCCAATATGCACATTCAATTTTAGTCCTTTGAATTACAGCACGCTATATACAGCGTATGTCCTAGTATAATTATTTTACACAGAGCAACAACTGTTATTCAAAGAAATATTTTTCTTTACCATATGTTTAGTTACCTTAAATTGCTCAAGAATCTGAACAGCGTTGGTAAATATGCTCTCTGCTTTGAAATGAGCACTGTTGTTCAGATATTCAAGAGGCAGAGTTCCCTGGGGAAGAAAAATACATATACACATAAAAAAATTTAAATGAAGAAACCGGAATTTCTGTAACTGAGTGGCAGACCAAATGAACAGTAAGAATACTTCAATACTGCTGAAATAACTACTGTAACTGCTTTGAAAATACTCTTCTACTCTAATTTCTCAGTGTTATAGGGACTGTTCATAACATCCCAGCTCCTACAGAAATGCAAAAAAGGTAAATAATGGAAGTTGTTATTAAAGTATATACTATATAGTAATACAAACTCAACTTTTAATCAGAAGCCATTTTTGAAATACCTAAAAGTCTTCCACCCAAAGACTTGCCTGGACCTGACTCACCCAGTACAGGTGATGGGAAAACGAGCAGTTCCCATGCCACCCTATGTTGGGCATCTTTCCTTGCATGACCAGCAGTGAGTGCAGGACAGGGGGACAGAATATGGGACAGAGTCTCCAGAAAAAACACTTTGAAAAATGTGCTGTAAATAGCTGTTTTAAAAATGAAACAAGCAGCATGAAAGCACACTAATGTAATGCTATTTGTCAATTAGATATTTATGAGACAACCTTTAGACTACGTAATAATACACAGAGGAAATTCAAAGAAAAAGTCATCTCACAGTGAGGGCACTCACTGTTCACTAAATTAGAGGCACAAGATACCATCTGAAGTACACTAGTTTAAACAAGAAATAATTAAACATTAAATTGCAGGAACCAGCTTGTTTACAGGCTCAGCTTTCATGACCAAAATCAAGTGTTATTCAGACCATATTGCATTTTTACCATCCCTAAAAACCAAAGTAACAAAAAACTTTTATGTAGCTCAAGAGTATAAAGTTGCAGATTATAAAAGGATCAGCTGCCTTTCCAACTGAAAGCACTATACAATATATAAAAAGATTGAGTTCATGCTCCAAACTGAAGTCATACATATAAAGCTAAAACTACAAGCAGTCTCCATAACCTATAGCAGCTTTCCAAATTTATAACCTTCCCCCTCACATGCCTCAAGTCTTGTCCCCAACACTCGTTTGTAAGCAGATTTCTATAACATGGAAAAACGTTTGTATTTCTTACCACAGAATTCAGAGGGAAAGGCACACCAATAAGGGAAGCCATCAGCGGTGCAATATCAGCCTGTGCAAATAGAAGCATCCCCATTTTAAGACAGTTCCAGCTTCTAGAGCTAATAAATTCAGTTTAACATACCTGCATTTGCAAAAGTAAATGGTGTAATACCGTGAAGTTATCACAGAATCACAGAATGCTTTGGGTTGGAAGGGACCTTTAGAGGTCATCCAGTCCAACCCCCCTGCAGTGAGCAGGGACATCTTTAACTAGATCAGGTTGCTCAGAGCCCCATCCAACCTGACCTTGAATGTTTCTAGGGATGGGGCCTCCTCTACCTCTCTGGGCAACCCGTTCCAGCGCTTCACCACCCTCACTGTAAAAAATTTCTTCCTTATATCCAGTCTAAATCTACCCTCCTTTAGTTTAAAACCATTACCCCTTGTCCTGTCACAACAGGCCTTGCTAAAAAGATTGTCCCCATCTTTCCTATAGGCCCCCTTTAAGTACTGAAAGGCCGCAATAAGGTCTCCCTGCAGCCTTCTCTCCTCCAGGCTGAACAACCCCAACTCTCTCAGCCTTTCCTCATAGGACAAGTGTTCCAGCCCTCTGATCATTTTTGTGGCCGCCCTCTGGACCCGCTCCAACAGGTCCATGTCCTTCTTGTGTTGAGGACTCCAGAGCTGGATGCAGTACTCCAGGTGAGGTCTGAGCAGAGCAGGGTAGAGGGGCAGAATCACCTCCCTCGACCTGCTGGCCACGCTTCTTTTGATGCAGCCCAGGATACGGTTGGCCTTCTGGGCTGCGAGCGCACATTGTTGGCTCATGTCCAGCTTTTCATCCACCAGTACCCCCAAGTCCTTCTCCGCAGGGCTGCTCACACTCCCTTTGTCCCCCAGCCTGTACTGATATCAGGGGTTGCCCCAACCCAGGTGCAGGACCTTGCACTTGGCCTTGTTGAACCTCATGAGGTTCACACAGGCCCACCTCTCCAGCTTGTCCAGGTCTCTTTGGATGGCATGCCGTCCTTCTGGCATGTCAACTGCACCATTCAGCTTGGTGTCATCTGCAAACTTGCTGAGGGTGCACACGATCTCGCTGTCTATGTCATTGATGAAAATATTAAACAGCACTGGTCCCAGTACAGACCCCTGAGGGACACCACTTGTCACCGGTCTCCATTTGGACATTGAGCCGTTGACCACTACCCTCTAGATATGACCATCCAACCAATTCCTTATCCACCGAACAGTCCACCCATCAAATCCATGTCTCCCCAATTCAGAGAGAAGGATGTTGTGGGGGACCACGTCGAAGGCTTTACAGAAGTCCAGATAGATGACAACCATTGCTTTTCCCTTGTCCACTGATGCAGTCACTCCATCATAGAAAGTCACTAGGTTGGTCAGGCCGGACTTGCCCTTGGTGAAGCCATGCTGGCTGTCTCGAATCACCTCTCTGTCCTCCATGTGTTTTAGCATAACATTTTGTTATGACACACAAAACTCCTTTATAATATCTTTTTAGCTTCCAGTAGTCATCATGGCATGAGTAGATTCAAAATCTGAGTCCGTACTACTGATAAAGCTTCAAAAATGCATTAAGTTTAAAAAGCAAATATAAAACCCCACAGTATTTATTCACAGGAATTCAGTACCTCCTTCACTGCACTCAGGCATACCACTTTTTATGACTATTTATACCACAGAAAGAACTAATTTCATATTCAGTTTTAAGCAGTACTCCGAATATACTGCTTTTCACAGCACTCCTTATCCCGTGTTTCCACGGTGCCAATTACTCACCTCCCCTTCAGAGGGGGTTTCTGCACTTTCACTCATGTCCCAGCCAGCCCTCAGGAAGGCCCCCTCAATCTACACTAAGGCTTCTCATAAAATGTTACCATTACCTTCTACTTGTGATGATAATCACTGGCTCTCACCACATTTACGTTTTCCTTTAATATAAAACTATGCACCAAAAGCCTTTGTTTTTCCAGCATAAATCTGAAGAAACTATACTGAAGCCACAGGCACTGCTCCAGCCTCAGATCTACTGTGCAGAAGAAAACTTGAAACCATTATTTGTAGAGCACAATATACATGTAGTAAGCAAAAGTCTGGTTTGCTATTTTTACCCATTGTCCCACACGTACTACAGGACAAAAGCTCTGTCTGCGGGGACTCCATTACCCAGAACAAAGCAACATTCAAGACTCTTCTATACAGTCTCAAAATAACACCCCCATAACTCCTGCCAACCTTGAGAGGAAAATTCATCTCTAATTTTGTACCAGGGCTTTGCGGAAAGCAGCCGATTCAGAATATTCCCAACTTCAACCTTCTAGCACGAATTTATTTCCCTTGTTTGAGCAGGTTTGGAGTCTGTTATTCATATATTGGGTTTCATAGGATAATAGGAAGTAAGAAGCAAACAAGCTTCTTGTTAAACATGATTTAGAAAAGCTTGGCCGATTTAGTATCAAGGGTTAAGTTGTCCACCTTTTTTCCTTCCTTTACAGTACAAATTGTCTAAATTGTTAAATGGCTGGGCCATAATCACAGACCCTGTTGAAAAAAACCACAGTTTAACAGTATAGCAAGAATTGGTTTTGATTCAATAATGACAGCAACTTCTGGTAAAGTGACAAAATACAGACATTGAAATACATAGCTCTGAAAAAACTACACCAAACATACACATGGATAACTTAAGTGTAGCAGCAAAAAGCATACAGCAGATGCTCACTAACTTGGGAAACATGGTCATCAGACCATGCTTTCTTTGTGTTTAGCTGGGCACCTTCATAGGAGATACCGAGGAGGTGTAAGCTCAGCTCCAGAACAGTTTCAAAGTAGAAAATAGAGGGAAAGCATCACAAATTACTTCTAAAGGTTTGCAAAGGCAAATCCTATTCTGAAAACACATTAGATGCTACTCAAGTTACTTTCAGATAATGCACCGAGTTTTCAAGGAGTACCTGGCATATTGTACTGCACTCTTTCCACAATGGCATATGACCACATAACTAAAAATGGTGTGATAATGCATCTTCAGGAAGAGAAGCTGTATATAGCTGCCACATGTGTTAACAAGCAATTTAAATTTTTTCATATTATGTTCAGTATGGGTGCAGTCCTTGCAACTCTTTAACATTTAAGTTACACATTCCAGGGAAATGCTATGTCAGTGTGATCATTCATGCAAATTTCATCAATCAGTTTAAATCACACAAAACTCGTAATTTAAGGTGAAAATTTATGAGCTATTAAATTAGGTATATTTGATACCTGATTGACATCCAGCCTCTTCAAGTTCTCCAGTTTCCATTCTGCAAGAAATAACAGAGCACATGAACAGCTAATCTACACAGATTTGAAAGGGATAATTCAGTTAACATTTAATGTCTTGTTGATGTTTTCTGTAAAGTGTTGTTACTAAAGAAAATTGTAATTTGGCTACAGGATGCTAGCTCAAGAGGGGTTGCAGATGGAACTCAACAGGCAGAAACAATCAAATGCATTCATTTCAGTTCACATTTTCTTTTATCCATCAGGATAAATTGCTGCCTGCAATTGTGACCCAGATCAGTTGAAGAAAGGTTTTAATTTTTTTCAGTACAGTATAGAAAGTGATGTACTACCCCCTGTGCCAACTAAAAGATTCAAACTCAGGTTTAGGAGAAGGGCTGTTTAAATCTCTTCAATAGTTTTTAAAAAAAGGTTAACCCAAGGTCCCCAAAATACTGGTACAGAGTGGTACAAACATACTTCATGTCTGCCATAAGCAATACCAGCCAAGAGCAAGCTCAAGGGAAAAGTTCAACAATAGAGCCATCAGAACAACTACAATCGAAGGCAGAGACAAAACCAAATGTACAAGCCCCTAAAGCTGTGGTGCATCATACAAAGAGCTGGTTCAAAATCGTATTTTCCTGCTCTCCATTAGCCTCTAAGGAAATAAAGAGGAAACTGTCTGTTTTCTTTGGGGGTGGAGAGTTATTTAAAAACAGAGTTTAGCAGGGTTTGGTTTGGGGTTTTTTTCCCCAATGTCTTCTCTTCCTAATGTTTAAATTCACTGCCCCACTACCCACAGCAATAATATAAGCAGGAAAAAAAAAACAACAAAAAAAACCCCAAACACCCCAAAAAGACAACACACAGCCTTTTTTTATTCAAGCTTAAAAAAAAGAAAAAATCAGATACACAGGAAAGCACGACAGGGGCTGAAACAGATTTGCTGATACAGTACTTAAAATACTGTCAATGACCTACCCAGAGCAGATCTCAAGTACAGCAGTAAAGACGTTGGGTGTACCTACCCTCAACTTGGGAACCAAACTTAATGTTAGCAACACGGGCACAGCCACCTTCCTCAGTACACACAGAAAGCTAAAAGGGCCAGTCACCGCTCTGCTGACGCTGCTTGCCGAAATGACACCGCAGAAACAGCACAGACAGAAGCAGGAGTCCCCCTAGCACCTCAGACCATTGACGGCATAGCCACATTGCCCAGAATTATCCTTTGGGTTTATGTGAATATTAGTTTAAATGCACCAGAAACAAGCTCCATGAAAAACACTGGTAAACCATCGCTCAAAGGTCTGGCTCAACCTCATTAATTTTCTCCAAACAGGCATTCAAATACTAGACCATACCGCCCTTTCTCCATCTTTCGATACACCCTGTCTGTGCCAGATCCAAACCTGTCTCAGCTGAAAACAGCCCGAGGCAGGAAACATCCACATTTGCAGTATTGCATGTACCAAACTTATTTGCAGGAATTAGTTCATACCACTGCTAGCTTTGGGGGTCTGAGTATAGGTCCACTGTTATTTGGTCCCAAGAACACCCGGAAGAGCAGCCATGTACCTTAAAAGCGGCGAGATATACAGTTACAGTGAGTTCCCATGGCAACGCAGGGGAAGTATTATCAGCATTAATCATGAAACGTGTTAAACTCACACCAAAATGAACAAGTTCGATTCCTTTTACTTCCCCGAAAAGGAAATGGGTTTATATTTCTAGAGATACAGACTCTCACCCATATTTCTATTACAGAAATGCTTGTTTGTTTTCCTTTAAATAACATTTTCCAATGAAAAATGTTGGAAAACTGTCTAGACACACACAACGTGCTTAAGGTAGGAAGAAACTGGAGCTCTGCTAGAGAAACATCTAGCTTTGTCAGAAGCTTTTACATCTCTGCTTCCCCTACTCAGATATTCCCAAAAGGCACAGAGTTGAAGACATCTGCCTTGGACCAGGAGCCGTAAGACACTGAGCCCAGGAGTTCCTGAGGACCAGGACACACCTGCAGACTGGCCAGTCTGGGCTCTACTCCAGTGAGGGAGACACTGTGCTCAGCATGCTGCCCATGCTGGTTTGCGATTCCAGCTCACTGTCTAGGTTTCCTATACAGTGCTCAGCACAGTTTTCGACCTGCTTGATAGCGATTTTTTTCCTTTATCCTGCCCTGCTTTTACTGCAGCCCGCTGGGCAGTCAGATGCAAACACTCCAGGGGAAACACCAGGGAAGTGCTTGTTCAAGAAGAGGCTGAGGATGAGGCTACATGAACCAAAGAAAACCTCACATAAAACCTCACAGAAGCAAAAACAGTGAAGGGGTACACTGAGCTCCTGCAGCTGCAGCAAAGCAGGCTGAGCCCCCTCCAAAAAGGGATGTGTATAGATGAAAACAACCACCCCACGTCCTTCTGGTGCAAAAGGCTGTGCCTTCACTTACAAGCTTCTCTGGACTTGCGCCCCAAGGCCACCCGGCGGGGCCCATGCTGAAAAGCCGAAGAGCAGCTCTGTATTCTCTTTCTTTCTGAAGAAGGGTCAAGCCAACGGCCAAATGGGTAATACTACATGTCGCCCACAGGATGCAGGGCTGCCATCACAAATCTTTCCAAGATGATTGCATGGCCAGGCCTGAGGGAAGGCAGAGTACAGGTGAAGGGACTGAGGAGAAGGCTGTCATCCCAGAGCTGACACTGTGCCCTTCCAGCCATCCAAGGAGCACATTAATCTTTCCATGACAAATTGGACAGACTAAGTCCTGCCTGTTGGCACTGCTTTTGGGGGTATCAACCCTTGATGGCAACGATGAGAAGAGAGACAATTCACCGAGCTGCCTACAGCCTGCTTGCACGGAACAGAGCATAAGTTTGTCAGCATTAGAAATATTCTGCTGTTTCCATGAACTCTTAACTCAGAGAAATTAGGAAGGATTGTCAATAGACACAAGAACTTGAACACTGGTGCACGCAATCGCAAATATGAAGTCGGACACCCACATACATCAGTGACACGCCAGTCTTGAAAAAGTTCTCCTCTCCGGCACACAGTCTCAGCTGCATTTGCATGGAGCAGGAAAGGCAAATTCAAAGAACTTTTCAAGAGACCTCTTTTAAGCATCTTTTCTTTCATATGTTATCTTTATGAAAATATCTGGGATTGTAACTTAATGGAGTAGCTGAACCGTATTGACCTGTGAAAGTGCCAAGTTCCATTTCAACAGCAATTTTTTCTTTACTTTTAAGCTACATAGCCTACTAAAAGCTATAATGTACTACCATAGAGAGAATAGTAACTTTTAAAGAAGGTACTTATTACTCAAATAGAGATTCAAACTGCCAAGATACTCAGAGAGACTCAAATCTCCAATAGGGATTATCCCTGGCAATTAAGAACCTGTAAAGATGGTGTCTAAACAGACCAACTACCTGCTCGATAGCTGGAAAGCTGCAGAGCAAGTCCAGAATGAAGGGAGGAGTTTCTGATGTTTGCTTTGGGGTGTTTGGTTTTTTGTCTGGTTGTTGGTTTGTTGTGTTGGGGTTTTTTTGAACCATCAGAAGGAAAATATGAAGCAGGCACAGCAGGGTGCAGACACATTCCCTCCTTTAAGAAAATATACATTTCCTAACAGATGACAGCCAAAAAGCTTTCCCTATTGTGTACCTGGAAGTCAGCTCGATACTCATCTTTTCTGAAATGCTCTCACACCATTTTCATCATTATTTGAAGTCAAACGTTGAGGTTCGTACTAAAGCTGGTGAGAATCAAGGAAACTGACAGCTGTAAAAATCAACTATTACAGATCAACCCTTACAGACATCAAGTGTACTTAGAAGTCTAGCAGATCAGCCATCACAGACACCAAAATCAGTTGGTTTTACTCTGTTTTTTATTTTTTATTCTACAACTCATTTTCAATTTTATCAGCGATGTCATCGTTTTATAGCAGCAGTTAATCACAAAGAGTGAAATGTTAGCATGGCCTATATCTGAGAAGTCTTGTTTGTTTAATCTGTTACCAAACAACTTCTCAAGAGCAGGGCAGGGTTAAAACCTCAGGGCTGAAGTCATTTTTGCCTCTTTTCTCTTCTCTAATGTAGCTTGACAAACAATCCAATAAAATAGAAAGTCATTAACTCATTGATCGCGAGTAACAACCTGAGAGATTCAAGGTATCTTGAGAAACAGAGCAGGCTACAAGAATGGGGCACATCAAAGAGAAAGACCTTGCACAGTTTAATCACACATGGTTCTAGAAATCTCTTGATCTTTCAGTAAGCCAGTATTTATTAGATTATATATTTGAAATATTAAAAAATAATTTTTTAAAAAAAGTTTACTCTTCCTGAATAAACTACAAAGGGGAAAAATAACAGTAAAGAGTCTTTCATTGAGAAAGACTGTTTACATTTCCACAATAGCCACAAAGACGCAAGTGAGACAAGACAGCCCCTGGAAAGTCCCCAGGGTTGTACTGTGAAGCTAGAAAAGAGTCTTAGGACATGTCAACTTATCATGTTTCTGTACACATAGCTTTTAACCTCTGGGAGTCTTCCTAAGAATTAGATCTCCTCTGGAACTAAGTTTTAGGAGTGTGAATAACCTCCTGTACCCAAAGAGAGAAAGTCTTCAATTCCATAATTAGAAAAGAAAACCAACTCTGATATTATCTACCCAATTTTGCAATATCCTCCATAGGCATGCCCTGTCACCTTTTCTTTCTGCACCACACAAAGCAAGTCATATTTACTGTAATGGAACAGAAGCCAGTGAAGATCAACAGATGTAATGGTTAAACACCTCCCTTTCCACCAAAACCTTGAACTTAATTTTTATATTTTACCTACCTTTCAAAAAATTGTCTTCAAAGAACTGGGATGTGACTTTCTGTGGATAATTCACCCCAGCACCCCAAACAATCAGTGGTGTTAAAGTTTCTGAGGGATGACCAGCTCCATGGGATCCTAAGATACACCAAACCAAAAAAAAAAAAAAGTGTAAACTTTAAGACACATGGTGTAAAAACAAACAAAACCTATATATATATATGCACACGTGTAGTAAGTTCTTGTTACAGTACACATACTAAAATCCTGTTACAGACAGCCTAGTCCAGCTTCATAGCTTATTTTTATGCCACTAGCAATAAAGGCTAAATTCAAGTTGCAAGTTGGGAAATCGGTACCACTTAAGTCAAGCCTATACAGATATAATTTTGTATATTAAAAAACCCAAACTGTTAACATACATAAACTAAAGCCAAAGTATTTGAAAGCCTCAAGATGTAGAGGAGTTACCTGCTCAAAACATGTGCATGTACCTAACCTGAGCATCCCACGGAAACCAGGGATGGTTGATTTGAGTAAAATTAGTAGGCACATGCCCAAAAAAGTCATATAGAACTGATCGCTGGTCCCCAAATAAGGATTAGACTTCCATTTCAAAACTAGGAGACAATATGCATTGCAACTGTCATCCTTTCTCCAGTGATCCAAGTTCATTTTTAAGGTTTTAAAGCCTCATAGCACACTCCTTAAAAATTGATAAAACATGACTTCCTTCCCAAGGGAAATTAATTCCCTCCAGATTAATGTATCAGCTGCCAAAAGGAGGAAGCTTTTAAACTATGACGTCTCAACAGCAGCTGCACTGAAGCAGAAGCCACACAAGCTTCAAAGAAACACTGGTCACTGAAGTCAGTGGGTGAGGTACCACAGCAGTGAGATAACCCAGTCTCAAAGGGAATGACATTGTTATACAAACTCTAAGCTGGTCACTGCATGGTCTACAAGATTATATATTCTTCTTGTATTTGCATAGACACACACTCTTCCCTCTGTGTGTGTGTGTGTATATACATATTTTAATAATTACCAAGGACAGAGGTTTAAGGACAGCTTTTTTTTTTTTTTTTTTTTTTAAAAAACAAACTAGAATTGGGTATGAAATTGGGAACAACATTGAGGCTGTACAACAACCACTATGGCAGAGCTGAAGACCCAGCTTTGCTTTCTTTAAACGGCCCTAAGCTTAAGAACACACAGGTCTGGGAATAAGACTTCCAATGTTCAGAAATCCCTTGGAAGGCACTCTGTGGGCTCAAAAGCAGCAACAACTGCTCTTCTTTGCAGAGCTTGGGAAAAGAGCAGACAGAGACAGCACTTCTTCCATCTTCCAGACATCAGTTATTTCCTTCTATTGCAGGAGGCAAGTGCAATTTTTGGTGAGCTTTCATTTTAGCAGAGCCACCAGCTCCATCAGCATTTTACTGAGACTCTGTCTCCATGAATACTTTAAGGCAGATACAGCTGAGAGAGGCAGCTGTATCCACCCTCCCCCTGTTATAAGAACCAAGTTTCAGCCTGATCTGAAATATAAGGGGCAGGGGCATTTGACTTTCAGCTGGGTCAGTTCCACCCCTCAGCACCCTCCAAACACACCTTTTCAGGGGAAAGGGAGGGAAAGGGTGCTGTTGTTTAGTTTTCTGATCTCTGGTCCAGCGTACCACACAGTAGTACTTGTGCCAGGATGGTAGTGGGGACAAGTGGCCAAGGTGAGGGTGGGTGTGGGACCACCTATGTTGCTGGTCAGCAGTTCCATCTGAGATCAGCTTAAAGCAAAATCATGGAGTCAGACTGAGAAAGCACATGATTTTATTGGTCTTTGCCAACAACCACAGTTTCTTTGATCATGTCCTCTTCCCTAATAGGTCCCATTCTGCAAATAACCTCTGAAAGACTGCAGCAGCTGCTGATACTACAAGCTCAAATAAAAAGCTACTGAACTAGCCTTCAGACCGCTGGCTATGGGCCTGAGCATCATCTCTGAGTTTGCTCCTGGACTCACTAAGATCAACTTTAAAGTTGATCTTCTGGCAGAAGATCAAGCATTTTCTTCAAGACAGAAAGCGATGACAGAAAACTATGACAGACCAGTGGTTCTCAAAGCCTGAAGAGTTACTCCTATCACCTTTTATTCCCCTTTCAAAGGATCCAGTACATAAGAACTCCCCAGCAGCACAGTCAGGCAGTGAGGAACGCCAACAGCACCCCGGGCTGTGTTAACAGGAGCACAGTCCAGGGAAGGGATTATCCTCTCCTATTCAGTACCTGTGAGACAGACTCTAGACATTGGATCCAGTTTTGGGCCCTTCCAGTACAGGAAAGACATCAACCATCTGGAATGAACTCAGTGGGGGCCCCCTCCTGTGAGGAGAGGCTGAGGGACTGGGACTTGTTCAGCCTGGAGAAGAAAGGGCTTTGGGGAGGACGTAACAGAACACCCTGCCTGTACCCCACTGCAAGGGGGTTTGAGAGAGCATGGAGTCAGGGTCTCACCGCGGTGCGTGGTGGGAGGATGAGAGAGAAGGGGCATAAGTTGAAACAAAGGAGGTTCAGATTGCAGATAAAGAAAACCTTTTCCCCTCCATGAGGGCAGGCAAGTGGCAGAGCAGGCTGCCCAAAGGGGTTGCGTAGGCTCCATCCTTTGAGGTTTTAAAGGCCCTGCTGGATAAAGCCCAAGCAACCGTGTCTGATCCCAAAGCTGATCCTGCTTTAAGGAGGTGGTTGGACCTCCTGAGGTCCCTATGATCATATATCATATATATATATATGTAAAAAAAAAAAGCATACACACGTCCCTTATAAAAAATTATGAAATGATTACTTGAAACAGACAAAAAAATATATGCCAGAATTAAAATTTTATTGCAAGTGCAGTCAGCTCAACAGTAAGTATTAGTCAAAACAGACTATTTTGCAAATGACCAGATGGTAATTAGACTGATTTTGAATAAATACACGAATATTTTTGTCATCGCTGATGACAGAAAAAAGCCTGCATCCCTTCCATTTAAAAAGTTTAGGATTTTACACACAGAATAAGATGCTGAATTTTGCCAAGACCATGCCTGAAGTATCCTTGGTTCAAAAGTATGACAGTTAGGAGTTACTAACACAGACAGTATTGGAAGAGAGAGTTATCACTTTCATTGGCTGCACACAAGGACAGGAGTGTTCTTAAAATTCTTGAAAAAAAAGACACAAGGAGGAAAAAAAAAATTGTCTAAATGAGTTCACCACCATCAACTCTTCTCATCTGCCCCTAATCTAGTTATGCCAAAATTGCCTCAAGCCATTCGGCCACTGAGGTCATGCCCTTCACAAGTGCCCTCTGTGGGTACCCGCCTGGCCAGCCACCCGCCTCACTCTCCTTTCTGTGCTCCCAGCTGCTCCACCCAGTCTCCAGCACCAGCCCCCTCCAGAAAGATCACACAGCAGTCCCATCCTTTCTGCTCTGCCTAAAAGGCCAAAATAAGCAAAAAGACACACACCCCCTCCCGCCCCGGCCAAAGTTTTTTACCAGCTCCTGGACAGATTTGCCACCTTTTCCAGGTGCTTCAGAGCACCAAAGTGAAAACTATATCTCCCACATGGGCTGGAACAAGACCAACTTTGCTGTTGGCAGCCAAATAACAAAATCTCTTCCTATGTGGGCTAGTTTTCTGCAGGGAGGCTCTGACAGAGGTGGTATTCAGGTCTTTTTATCCCTACTAGCAGTCACTAAGGGAGTTAAGCTATTAAGTTTCTTTCTTCTGTCCAGATATGCAACTCAGCTGTCACAGGGCTGATGAGGGCCCCTGCAGCCAATTAACCATTTCCTAATTTGCATGGGTTTCATATACAAATATGGTCTGTTAGCAAATCAAAGCAGTGGCTCCAAAGCTTCTAACGGAACAGAGCTCTAATTGCACTCCAGATACTCACCCATAAACTCAGCTGACTCAACATTTAAAGACACTCACCCCAATCTGTCATTCCATGGTCAGAAGTTAAAACAAATGCAGTTTTTCCATCATTTCCATAGAAATTGTCAATCATCGAAGCAATTTCTTTTACACCCTCATCAACTTTTTTAATATTCTCCTTGTATTCCCTAGAAAAATAAGAAAAAATGTTGTTAGATTCACGGTGGCTCTCGCATTTGGTATAAAGCAAGTTATCCATGGTCATAATGCCCAGTCCTTTGATTATAAACAGCTTTATCCACTACAGAACCTCAAGCTAACAAAAGGCATCCTAGATGTAAAATCTCTCCCCCTCTAACTCTTATGTGAGATACTAAATTATCACAGCACAGTTTTAAGGTTCCTAAAACTACGGTCTCAAACTGATATTTATTTTTATTTCAAATCTGACCTGTCCTTGATTAAAGACTATAATTTAATCACCCAAAGCTATCAGGCAAGTTCAGGAGAACGCCAAAACTAAGGAATTCTGGAAAACTCAAATGCCTTAAATAGTAAGTTTCAAAAATTACTTTAAGACAGTAACTAAATAGCAAAGAAAGATCTGACCATGCAGGGACTGTTCTGAGATGATTCACAGATCAGCACAGATCCCAGAGTGTTGTGGAATAGACGCTAAACCAAAAATGTGTGTATTTTTAGAAAAAGTGACCATGATTAACTATTTATTGCTGTTGGTAAAGTCAGTTTTAAAACTCTGTCTTCAAAAAACCAAAACAAAAAGAACATGATACATACAGCAAGTACAAACTTTGGAATGATGCAGGAAATCGGAGCAAGGATTTCAAAAGTATGCAAGGATCAAGAGAAAGACATAGTATCTTACATTCAAAGCGTGTGAGGAAATGAAAAGAAAGTTCTCAAATAACGCCTTTCAAGATGAATTAGTGATGAGTACTGTTAATCTCAACTATTCTCTTTGTTCAAGTGTCCTAAGGAAAGCTAAAACATAATGCTGGAATTTGCAGCCATTATTCCTGAGCTTACTGTTGTCTATCAATTCAACCATACCATTTCAGCCATGGGGAATCCGAGAACTGTTTCCATTTTATATTTAAAACTGCAATTTCCTACATATCCTCTAGATTATGTGTTGACTATAACTAAGACAATTGCCAAAAATCAGACTTGAGTACAGCAGTATAACCAGGCACACTGCATATAGCAAAAATCTCTCAGTTCTACAGAGAAGACCTTAAAAACAAAAACTCCCAGAAAATTCAGAACATAAGTAATCATGCAACATATATGACCTACTGTAGAAACCCTCAAGACTACAAGTCTTGTTTCAGGCTTGATAAATAGCACTGGTAAAAAAGTTACTCTATGCATTTAAAACTAATAAAAAAGATATGCTTAATCTCTCAATTACCTTGAGTTTGGCCGATGAGCATGTCCATTTGTGTCTATGCCTAGCAAATGCAGGAACAAAACCACTTTCTCTTCATTCAGGGCAGAGAACAACGTTTGATTACTTCTGGAAGAATTAAAGAAGCTCTGCATGGAATAAGCCAATAAGATATTAATCTGAGTACAATGGGAAAAGATGATAGGCAGACTATTAAAACTAAAATGGAGCTGTTTTCATGTCAAAATACTAGTAATTATTAGAGTTATGAAAGAGAAAAATTAATTACTTCCCAATTTACCTCCTGGAGGATAACCACCATCAATATAGTCAGTCCAAAGTTTCAGCCTAAGACAGGCAACACTGCTCAAGTTGAGGGGTCTTTTTGTTTGGTTTTGTGGGTTTTTTTAAATGTTATTTGAGTTTCTTTAGGCAGAAATACCAGTAACTGTGTATCATCCCTTCTTTGCCTCCTATGTAATCATGACTATGCACCATTCCCAAGATCTACTTATGGCTTTATATTTCCACTGATTTATCGATTTCAAGCTAGAAGCAAAGGTCTCAAATACTCTTGCTTTGGAAGCAGGTTCTGCAGGACTGAGATACCAAGCTACAACTCGTTTGCAGAAACCAAATTAAACCAGAACAAAACAAGACACGCTCTGCAAATACATGAACTCCAGAACATACATCTGCCTTGCACATGTCCTACTTAAGCATCCCTGAGGCAGATGCCGGGGGGATTTCCCCCTCAGATTGAATGAGTCTTGACATGGCTATTCTGTGTTAGATCAGCCATATTATACCAATGCAAAATGAAGGCAGACAGCTATTCCAGCATGATGTCCTTAGCAACACCACTGCCCAAGGAAACAAAGTTGGGTAGGGTTTTAGTTCAAAGAGCATCCAGAGAACCTTTCAGTACACTAACATAAAGGAAAGTGTCTTCAAATTTCATGCAAGAGTCCAGAGAAAATGCTGGTAGAGCCAGTGAACCATTTCTGCCACCAAAGGACAGAACAGTCCACCACACACCTGTGATAGCGGTGGAGCTCTTAAAAACTAAAGCTCACATCCTGTGTAAACAAAAGTCAGTGTACCCAGAGGAAGACCAAACTGGCAGCAAGAGTATAATAGTAAGCTGTGTCAGGAAACCATGGCAATACACAATTCCACCTTTTTTCCCCCCCTGAATATACACAAGCCGCATGGACTAATATTTGCATGCTCTCAACTTCAGCTCTTGTCCAAACAAAATCATGACCAAAGTCCAGAGATATTTTAAATAAAGATACAAGAACAAAATCCGATCACATTCAATAGCAATATAATTATTTTTATGGAGATTTCCATCTCCCACAGGGGTCTGTCCACCTGCACATATTTGACCGCAGACTGAAGAAGCCTTCCAGAGCACACCAGTAATTTGCAGGATACAGTATAATTTTGTTTTCTTATTTTTAATTAAATAAAAGGCAACAACATATCAAACCAGGAAACCAAACAGGAAACTCCCAAAATTAAACCCTAAAATGTAGATCAATATTAGAAGGCAGGTATTTTTCTATCATGGACTGATTAAGTGAAAGAAACCGTCATGAGGAAGGCAAGACCTGAGCTTCTCCTGTCCCACCAGACAAGTCCCCATGACATACCAAAACCACCCCACTCCCCCAGCCACCTTGTAACCCAGAGCAGCAGCAGCCAGAAGAGCTTGCCCAACCTCTGGCTAATCAAGATGACAAAAGGAAGATGAGTGTAACTTAAGACATGGCATCTTTTCCCAGAGCAAATAGCAAATTTTATCCCATGGAATATTTTTTAAATGGTTCACTGAAAAAAAAAACCAACCCAAACAGGAAGTTCACCACAAGGAGTTATCTTAGGCTGATAAAGGGGGTGAGTTGGTAAGCAGGACACCAAACAGTAGGGGCAAAAACCACTTCAACTTGCTCTGGAGGCTCCTGAACTGTTTGCCCAGCACTATCCTTGTATCTTCTCGTAACCTGCTAAAGGCCTCTTCTTTTTGGTACTCAGTATTCACAAAACTTGAGACCTACCACCACCCAACACTAGTTTCCAAGCCACCATTATATGTTAACTGTATCTTTCTGTCTCAATTTTTTTCAGTAATATTACCTCCCTTGTATATTTAAGCCAAATGGCACCAAGAAATTTCAGGGATGGGAGTAAACAACAAAGAGACTAAGAGAACTCAGTTTCTCCAGTCTCAAGAAAAGGCAGCTAAGGAGAGATCTCATTGCTGTCTACAACCATCTACTGGGAGGGTGAAGAGAAGATTGAGCCAGACTGCTCAGAGGACCTTGGTGATGGGACAAGGGGAAACACAATTTGAATTGTGGGAAATTCCAATAAGATAAAGAGACTTTTTAAACCATAACTGTAGCCAGATATTGGAACAGGGTTGTTGAATTTCTGCCCTTGAAGATGCTCAAAACTTGACTGGGCGAGGCCTGAGCAGCCTGCTCTAACTGGACCTCCTTCATGCAGGGAGTTGGACTCGATGACCACTACAGCTTTCTCCCAACCTTCTTTTCCTATAATTCTGGCAACTTTTCTATGATTTTCTGGCAACTAACAACAAATAATGCCTTGGCTACAACTGATATGCAATTTAGTAAGATCAGCAATAAGTTTCCCATTAAAACATTCACAGTAAACTGTAAAGTTAATTACAATGTAATACTAATTAAAATATTACAAGGGAAGTTTGGTTACAACTATGTGAAATCTTTTAGTATTATCTCCTTCCTTGGATGGAAGAAAGCAAAGAAGAAAAAAGACTACCCAGAAGGTTTAGCAAATACATGATTTACTGATGTCTGAACAAAATATTGACTCCATAGATGTTTAACACAAGTTGTTGGGGACCGTTTGTTCCCCCAAACAGAGCCCTCCATGGAAGCATGATCCTTTAACAGACCTGATAAATTGTTTCTGACTGCATGGATGTACAGGGAGAAAGAGACCAAACAAACTTTCTCCTTTCACAAAGCTCCTTCATACATAAATCCAAGACAACTTAAATTGGTTGATTAAAGCTGTGCACACTGATTTGTGCTCATGAGAGAGTTTAAATAGTTATACCAGTTTTCAGATGTAAAATAAATGTACAAAGGCAGGGTAAACATATATGCCATGTTTATATCAGTTGAGCATGCTCATGCACAAGAGTCCTAACACATATTTAAAATAAATCATTCAACCATTGTACTGCTAGTTAGAGCAGAGCTATCTGTATTGAAATCCACTGGCAGAAATCAACATCAGGTCATGGCACTGTCCGCAGAGCTTCAAAGTTTAACATCATTCAGTTCTGGACTCTGGCCCCCACCCTGCACAGAAGGGACAGTCTGAAGGCTTGGTCTGGCCTTCTTCCAGCAGAAAGAGGCCAAAGGAAGAATGAAGTACTGTGTTCAAAATGAGAAAAGCAAAAAAAAAAAGGGGGGGNAAAAAAAAAAAAAAAAAAAAAAAAGGGGGGGGGGGGTGTGCAAAAAAAAAAAAGAGAAATGTTTGCCATCTGCACCATTTAAGTCAGAAGACATCAACTGAATAACTTGAGCATATCCCAACCCTGTGGTCATAATAAATTGTGGTTTGACCATTACTGCAACTGATCTCCAAGACTGTTTGAGTTCCTGGAATTTTAATCATTTTACCCTAAAAAAGAGTTCAATCTTATAAAACTGTTTTTCACAAAATACTTACAAAAATCAGAAATACATTTAAAAGACCGGGTTTTTTTTCCTGTTAGTTAAACTAGACTCCCAGTATTTTGCTCCCTAATTTTTCTTTAGCACAGACTCAAACAATGATCCAGGTAACGCTTATTTAACTGAGAATCATTGGGCCACATCACACTAACTTACACTCAGTCCCTTAATTATTTTGAAGGTTACTGGGGAAAAAAACCAAAACCAAACCAAAACAAAACAAAAAAACCCACCAACCAAAAAACCCACCCCAAAACCCAGAAAAAACCCACAGTCAATTAACTCCATACCCACCTGGATCTCCAACCCACTCCCAAGCAATTACCACACACTAAAATTACCGAGATTTAACCCAGCTGCAGATAAAAACCCCACCCAGTCTAGACTCTACTCAATTTTGTCTGTCCCAAGAAAGGGCTAGGATCACCTTGTACCACGAGCAGACATGACAGGAACTATCAAGTATCATACATTTTTTTCCTCCACTCATGATTTAAGCAATCTGCTTCTGATCCATACAAATAAAAACTAGTCAGAGTTGCACATCTCCTGACCAACTGAGTTATCGTTAGTGCTTTTTAAGAGAACAATCAATTTCAGAGTACCAGGACTAGTAGCGCAAACATTAGTTCGCCATTCTCCATTTTATCCCCATCTTTTTTGGGGCAGAGGAAGCCACAAGTGGCCCTCGTGATGCTTGGCACCTGCTGACTAGACAGTAGAGAGGGAGTACACATTAGTGTCGTTTACTTCCTAAAGAGGCAGAAATCCAGGGATCACCTTGCACATCAGGAGTTAAATGATTTGTTGTTAAATATTTGCGATAAAACTCAAAGGAGAAAAAAAAACATAGGCAAAGCAGAATTTAGATTTCAGCAAATTGTCATTGTTACTTTATATATAATCTCAGCAGCATAGCTGAGAGTTGTTCAGGTTGTAATAGCAGTGTGACCTCAGTTTCAGTCAGCCTCAAGTTGCAAGCTTCTGATGCAATCACTGATGTGTAATTGAAGAGATGATTAATGGAATGAGTGTTTTACAGCAGTCAATCAAGTCCTATCCATTCACAGTATGAAACTTAGATGGGTAAAATAAGTCTTTAAAATAATGATGCTGGTTGCAAGGAAAAAGTCATCAGTAATGACATATATTAAACATATCATTAAAATTGGAAAAAAGAAATGCCATTAGGTGTTTTGAAGCAAAAGAAAGCTAGTACCACCCTCACATACCTGTGCAGCTCCAAATGACAGCAGGGTGCAACTTTAAGACAACAGCTATTCAAGTGTAATTGACAGCCTAATTTGATTTCTATTATTCATACACATTACAACACACAACCTGGCACAAGTGTACATTCAGGGAGAGGATGGCAGCTAGAAAAAACATCTTTTCACCTGCAAATTCAGAAAATCACTTCCATTGAAAATTAGCAAACTATAATGAACATTTCTACCCTACATCGCTGTTTAAAGCAGACCCACCCTTGACTTCCTAGTATAGATGCTGATTTGGTTTATTGATTTATTTGGTTTTATTTTTGGTTTGATTTGATTTCTGCTGGTTAGCTAGTGTTAATGCATACAGCCCAGAGATCTTGTGGAAAAAAGTTTTATTAAGTCTAAAACTCCATTAACATTGTCATGAGATCCAGAAAGTAACTCACCTAATTGCTCCACTGATATAGATATTTATACACCAATACCCACTATCAACATTTCTTAATCAAGGACAAGTGAGGTAGCATGGAATAATATGAATACAGGAATTAATGAATAATCAGAAACTATGTGCCTTGGACTATTAATACAGTGACAGCATCACAGAAAGCAACAGTCATGAACCAGCACTGACCTAAGTCAGCTGAGCAGAGTACCACATGAACAAGTTATACTACTTCAGGGCCTAAGCTGCCCCACTCCCCCCNCAGTAGATAATCAGGAGCCAGCTACATGCATCAGAACAAACCACACTGTATAATTACAGTGGGTACAAGCCTGACAAAAATTAAGTCAATAATATTGTCCATTTCTTTCTCATAATGAAGACTTACCTTTCCTGCCATGCCATAATACTTGTTATAAAATCCTTAACTAATCACATTCAAGATTTTAAAGGGTCTGTAGTACTCTAAGATGGATTTCAGATTATATGCAAATTTAAGACAAAGAAAAGCCAAGAATCTTTTTAAAGGGTACTTTTATTAGTGTTAGGTTTTTTTATTAGCATTGAATGACAAATACTTCCTCTAAGCTTCCATTACACTGGTCATGATAATCAATTCAAACAATTTTTACTTATGACCCCAAGTGACAGGTCTTTCAAAAATTTCTTACTTTCTAAGATCTATGATCAAGTTAACATCCAGCTGTGCTTTTTATATACACAGGTAGCATAAAAAGATTCTCTGCTCACCTTAACATGATCAAAAACCCACGTGTCAAGCTCAGCTGCATCTTGTGCTCCAAAGTCTTCACTTTCTGCCGCATAACAAAATGTATAAACATGATCTCCAGTAGCACCTGCAAAAAACAATATAGATGGAATAGGAGCCTGAGAAAAGTTTTCTTCCTTTTCTCATGGTCAAAAATACATGAATATTAATGTACAGGAGTAGAAACCTATCAAGAATTACAATCCTGAGAGAACTCAAAGAAGTTTTCTCCTTATTTTAAACTTTCCCATCATCTATGGTTTTTTGAAGCCTGGATACCATTTTAACTCATTAGCTTATCAGCACCTCAGAGGAATGAGGAGCAATGTTATCCAGTATGCTCAGGTGAGGAAATAAAGTATAGAAAAGCAGATAGGAGAGGAACAAATCCCAGTTAAAGCAAATTAAACAGAATATAGTTTTGAAACAAGGAATTTCACTGAGAAACTTCTAACAGAGGAAGCTACACATTAAGAGCCTTGTTTGAACACATGTGTTTTGGGGGATTTTTTGTTTAAGAAAATGTACTTAGCTTCTGGTTGTTAAACTGAACCATACGAGACAATGCCCTATCCGTGAGGCCAGGAAAACATCATATATCACATATAAGGAAGGCAACAGAAGGGATATAACTTAGTTACTGTAGATCAGTTCTAGGAGACAACACAGTATTGAAAGCCAAGAGGACAACTTCAGAAAGACAATATTCAAAGTCTGCATCTTTAAAACATGGATTCAAAATATAAAAGGGAGAACTACTGGACTATATTCAGGCATAAAGTACAATATGAGGGCCACTGATGCGAAAACACAGCATCTGGACAAGCCAATTTCATTCTGCACTCACTGTCAAGAGAGCAAAGCAGAGAAAGGGG
>WAAD01001365.1:67097-77838 GCA_013389945.1 Fregata magnificens
ATTCTTTTTGTTTCCCCCCCCCCCCTCCATTACAGAGGTCATCATGAGCCAAGATCTCTGTAAAGCCTGGTGCTTGATGGTTCAAGGCAGAAAACTTGCAAGGCATGCTAAAGGGAAGAAATAACAAGGATAAAAGGAAAAAAGTGGATTAAGCACTAGCTTATTAGAAAAAGCAAAAGTCACAGCCTGTCAAGAGAAGAAAAATACCTCTTTTCCCTTTGGAGGACAAGGAGCCAGATCAAAGTATTTATTACTAGTGCAAAAATGTCTCTGCCCTCAGGTGCCTCGCCATCCAAAAAGTAGATAAACAAACTCTCACTTGAAAATATCTCTTATATCTTTCTGTCAAGAAAACTTAAGCCAAGGATATCTCAGCATTTGTGTGTCCTGTGATACTTTCCCAGGCAATCCCTTAGCAAGTGACTTAGCGAGCTACCTCCCACAGTCCTTATTTTCACAAGCAAAACACGAGCTTTGCCCAAATCCTGACTGCATTATTCTACTTAATTCTGTTAAGCCATTGCCTATCACACCAAGAGGAGAGAAAGAAGCTTCTAGTCTTGTAGATAATAGAGGAACATGTTGCAACCTATATGCCACATGTCATTTCTTACTGTCCATCCAAACATATCACTTGTTATAATACAGTTCAGACAACCAATTCATCTCCTCTACAGACTCAGCCCAACTAGTAAACTATGTATCAGACTCAGATTTAATCTTTTCTTTCTGTATTTTTTTCTCCTTCTGTCACCACCCCCTAAACTATAATACTGTCAATATTAACAATAATAATTAATACAATAACAATAATAATACTGTCCAACCTCCAGTATGTCAGAATTTAAACTATCCCAATAATGTATTTTTTGTTCAAACAATTTGGAGCCAACAGCACAAAGCTGGCATGGATTCTTAAATAAAGACCCTTTTCGGATCCTTAACAGAAAAGTACTAAAGATTCACCAGGCTACTCACTGCCTGTTAAATACGAGTTGTCCACATAAACAGAGCAAGTAGAAAATTAGGACTGCCCTGGCGATGCTGGGGGCTTCAGCAGACTTCAGAACTTCTCATTTTATTAGATGATGTACACGAGCAGAGAAGAGAGCAAGCAGATGCAAGGGAGCAATTGTTCTGAGAAACAACAAGGCAGAACCAGCGGACACCTTTCTTAAAGTCTAGATTAAAGAAAGAAAAGCAGCAAGGACCTCCTGACCGCAATTAACTATTTTTCCAGAATAAAGCGATTCACACAGATTAGAGAAGGGGTTTTTGGTTGGGTTTTTTTCCTGTTGGTTCCCTGCCCCCACCCCCGAAATCCTCAGAGAGAAAGTTCAGCTCCTGGCTGGTGGCAGATGGGATGAAGAGACCCTCTCTTTCTTTGTACTCGCACCTATCAAAACAATACAAAAAAATCCTGCTATTAGCTGCGAGTTCCTCACCAACAGTCATGTCAGTGCGAAGACTAAAACACCCAGGCCGTGACAGTGGCAGGGGTGCAAGACAGCTGCAATGAGCCACCTAAGCCCAACCATCAGAGACAAGAAGCAGGTAGTTTATTTCACATGAGCTTTTCCTTCTTTTCACGTTGATCCATAACTTGCTGACAAGGCTTTTTTTTTTTTTTTCTCTCCCCTTTTTTTGACTCATGCCACAGAAGCTACATCCACAGCCCCAAGCTGGATCAGGTCCCCCAGCGCTTAACAGGAAGGCTGACATAACTAAGTGCAGCCCCCATTTTCCCAAAGTAATCTACATCTAAGCTGCATTCCTCTGAAGTTATAATCTCTCAGCATTATTTATAAGCCAAAGAAAACCGTACTTGTACTGCAATACAATATAGCTCTTCGTGAGAAATGTAACATTTCCCTTTTATGTTTTCCTTTCTTCAAATATGCAATAAAACATACACAAAATACTACATGGAATATGCCCCGTTGGCAGGAGTATTTTTTTAAGGATAATAAAGTGTCAAGACAGGGAGCTCAAGAAACGTTAGTCATTTCTTTTAGAGGGACCATGCTACACTAATACTGTCAAGTCTCTTGGTTAAGATGAAGAAAACCCATTGGAAATGCATTTTCAATAAGCATCAACGGCCTTGGTAAGTATCTTTTACAGAAAAAAGAAATAGACAGGAATGTCTGCTATGTTTCTGGCTGACTAATACATTTTTCAACTAAACAGTGTTGTGTATTTTGTAATTTAAACTGTCAAAGTGGTGACGGCACAATTTGTCTGTACATAAAAGAATGATCCTTTTGCTTAGGGCAGGGGAGCAAAGTGGAAGTTGTGTGGTCTAACTAACAGTATTTTGCATGGTATGGCAGTTATACATCATCTAAGATGGTACTAGCAGTCCCTACCCTATTCTTTTACTAATTTAGATTTCTAAAGAGTTATACTAGTCATTGTGCTGTCACAGCACATACACCTATTGACTGCACAAACTAATTTATACAAGAGACTTACCAGCTAGTCTCAGAGTAACTCTCTCTCATGTCTTTACACACTACTGAAACATAGCAAACCCAAAATCCTCATCTTGACTTCATCATATCATCATACAGTGAATAGGAATGGTATAATGATAAAGTCCCTTTTCCTTCTTTCCAAAATTTCTTTCTCTGTTGAGGCATAACATGCTCTGCCAGACAATGAAACTGCAACTACAGTATTTCCACTTGCTCTTGCACTGAAGTGGCTTTTGTAATTCAAACCACCTGTTTAAAATTATTTTATGTTCAACATCTTCACTGCGCATTTTAGGGATTATAATAACAAATGACATCTGTTTTAAATTTTAAATGTGGTTCAGTAAAGCACATCCAAACCTGAGGCAAAGAGCTCAAAGAATATTTAACTTTCTTTTTAACATCACTTGATAACCAAAATTACTCTGCCTGCCTAGAAAAGTCTCTTTTGCCAAAACTTTTCAAGGAGAAATTTGACTATGGCCTGCAAGGTGCCAATAAAACATCAAGTGTCCTAATACTTGAATGTACTGCAAATTGTTTACCCCAACGTCAGCCTATGCAATTTTCTCTGAATTACTCTGTAAACATGGGAAATCGTATCCACAAGTCTCCCAGGCACAAAAACATACTTGAGAACAACCCTGGCAACAGGATGGCATTGACACAGAGAACAAGGGTACTTCTTTAAGAAACGATGACTGCTTTGAGGCATGAAAGAGAAAACAAGAGCATCATCCTTTGGTAACACTTGTTAGGCAAGTGGAGAAAACACAAAGAGTAGAAATTCAGCATTACGTCTGCTCAGTATGCAGGCAGCTAGAAATTCGGAACTTGGAAAAAGCAAAACCCAACAACAATAAACCCCGAGTGGTTTTGCTGCAAATCAGCTATTTCACTGGGCAACAGCATTTGGGGGGCCTATGCCCGTTTTCAGGAGGTATTTGCAAATCCTCTTGGGTATTTCTGGAATTCTGAGTCATTCAGCAATAGTCTATGAGCACATCTTCCTCAAGCACCACTGTTCTACAGCTTAACATCATATTTTCATCTCAATATGGACTGTTTAGTTCTTTCTGTGCTGCCAAGAGTGTCTTGCATTACTCAGATTTCTCTATTCTTGCAAAAAATAAGGGTTTGGGGTTTTTTTTCCTATCGTTGTTTTTTCTTGCCCTGTTTGGAGATCTTGTAGACAGATTTTTCGTATTACAAGTTTCATGGGATACTTTTGGGGAAAAAATGTCAGCCTGAGAGTGTCTAACAAAACCCAGCCCACTGACTTCCATGGCCGCTAGGGTCAAGGGAAAAGTGGCACTTAAGAGAATGCAAGAGCATGGAAGACAGCTTGCCACAGCAGTCTTGCTGTCTCATTGGAGCCCTCCTTGACAAACCAAGGCTGAAGGCCCCCTGAGATATTTTTAAAGAGATCTGCAATAAAACTATGCAATAAAGCACATGCACCAATACAAGCAGCACAGTTCTTCCCTTTAGCAATAAAAGGGACAAGGATCAAACTCCTTAAAGTCATACAACAAATATTAACATAGAGCACACAGGGAAAAGGATGGAAAAAACCCGACTTTCAGCTGCACTGAACTTTGCAAAAACAGCTTGCAAATGTATTCTGTATACACACAGAAAAGAAAACAACCTTTGACAAAAAAACCCAAACAGTGCTTAAAGTATGCTCCATAGAAGCTAGTATGAATAAGGAAGGTTTAAAAAAAGCCGACAGAAGTCGTTTGCCTTTTATTAAGTCACATTTTCTTATCGATATCAACCATTACAAATAAACAAGAATTATGTCAAATAGTAACAAGCCACATCCGTTGAATCTTGCACATAAGCCTGTGAATGCCAATTTGCCAATAGCTTCAGTTTGAAGGAAAAAAAGGACTACAAGACAACCTTCTAAGCATACAGTAATACGTTCAATAAAAGGAATACAGAAGTCAAATAATCAATTTGTAGGTTCCCACCCTTTCAAAAGGATTTTTTTTTTAAAAAAGGACTTCAGAGTGTTTGAGTTCAAAAGTGCTACTTAACTATGCTAGCCAGTTGAATACAATGTATAACTGAATGTTATTCAACAGGCTAGCATAATTGGTATTTTATATATCTTTACCTACCAAACTTCAGTTCACAGCAAAGTTGACACCGATAGAGGTAAGTTAAGTTTCCTACTGAGAACAAAAACTCATTTAAAGCCTGAGGTGAACATAAGGAAAGCCATCCAAACCGGAGATGCGTTACCCGACACAACGCACCGCTGAGCACGGTTCGGAAGAGCAACCTGTGAGCGCAGAGGGGAGCAATGCCCAGCGCCCTCCCGGGACGGGGACACGCAGCCCCCACCCGCGGCAGGCGGGCGCTCTCCAGGGTCCTGCACCGCTCCCGGGCCCCATAAAGCCCTTCGTGCTCGTGGGTGCGACCCAGAACTCGGCACCAGGACAGACCAAGTCCCTGGGAAATCCCACCCTGAAAACATGCTGTCAGGAAGTACTGCTTCGTCATAAAGAAACAAGCACAAGAGAAAAAAAAATCTCCAACTCCTTCAATCACCAAATGAAGCAAACTGTTAAAAAAATTGCAATAGTCAAGTTGTAAAGTGCAGGTAAAAGGATGGATTGTATCACCTTCAAGAGAGCATTCAAGTTCTCGGGGAGTAATGTAAGTATAGACAGTATTTGTCCAAGGATACTTTGAGGTCTAGCAAGAAATCTTTATGCAAAGGAGTCACCTCCTCTTTAACTCTTCCACTAGCAGCCAGAGTTGCCAGGTGTTCACATAGAAAGTGCTTTCCTAAGCATGCATAAGATACAAACCCCATTCAAATCATCAGTTAGTGCAGCCTGAAATACTTACATTCACTTCAGAACAAAGTTCTTTTTGCTCCTACAGGACTCTCTACTAAAAAAGTAATTAACATTCATTATAATTTATATCAACTTGTAAACACCCTCTGTTGAAACCCTGTAAGCTTACCTTTTTTTTTTGGACAAAGACAAGCCACTTTTCATTTCTATAAGACACCTTTATTTTTCAGCTGCTGACTGACTAACAATTAACAGAGCCAGGAAATGATTCCTGGAAACAATCAGCATTCTGCCTCTTTGCAATATGGGGCACTGCTGATTTAAAATGAAACCTCCCCACCACTCAAACTTTTTGGCAAAAAAAATGGCAATAGCTCCATTTGAGAAAAAAAGCTCAGAGAGCAAGATGAAAACTGATAGACAGAGACCCAGAAACCTGGAGAACAGAGATGGGCAACATCTCTCCAGTTCTCATATTACATCTTCCCCCCAAAATGGAGAATCATTTGTAGCTTCCTGATCTCTCTGCTGGCAAAAGAGGGGAGCGATACAACACTGGTAGGTAGAAGATTCCAAAGAGATGACAATTACTATTAATAGACAGACACCAAACAGAGTTTCAGGTCAAGAACATGAAGGCAAAGTCTACCTATCTTAGTATCTGCTCTCAGGGAGGACACAACCAGCTAGTTTTGAGATGACAGAGGTTGTCTATTATTCACTTCTGTGTAGCAGTTATTCACTAGTACCCTACCATCTGTAGAAACTTGCTTGTAATTAAAAGCATGTTTTCCAAAATACTTAAGACCAGCAAGGCAAATATATTTTATCGGGCATTTTAGACAAAAATGGCTGTCATGGGGGCAGCAGTTAAAAGAACAAGAGGTCTTCACAGTCACAAATACTGCAAGGAAAACTAAGCCAGTACAGCTGCAGAGAGCTGTCCTGTCCTCCTCTGCTCCTGCCCACTTATTCCCATGCCAAACCTCTTCCTTGGGCTGGCACAGCCATCTGTACAACTGCATAGCCAAGCAGACTGGAGAATGAATTCAACTGAAAATAACCTCAAAAAAAAAAAAAAAAAAGGAAGGAAGAGTAAAGATAACTTTGCTGTAGTTTAGTTCCCCAGTCTAATTCCCAAAACAAACCTCTGCGTTGGCACAAGGACACGACTGCATCCCCTCCCAACAACAGTGCTAACTCAGCATGTTCAAAGCATGTCCTCAGACTCCTACTTCGTTCTCCAAAGCCTACATCTCTCACTAGTTGTATTTCATTTATTAACACCGTAGTTTATTGCATGACCTCCTCCACAGGCCATCTCAAATCTCTTATCATATTTCCCCCTTATATTTGAACATGACTGAAGAACAGCAGGCTGTATAAGGGAAATTTAAGGGGTTTTTTTGCAAAACTGTGCAAATACTAGTTTGAAGAGGAATAAGGTGAAGCAGGCAACCCTCAACAGCACAGACCAGCAGCATGGAATCAGCATGGCAACATCTCTGCAAGTTGGCCCATGCTTCTGCAGTGACAGGAATAAATAACACCTTTTCAATGTCAAGCCTTAATTGTCTTGACCTCCACAAAGCTTCAGTAAAAGACACCTTAACAAATTCAGGCAAAACAGCTTTTCATTTGAATTGAGTACCTTTAGACCTCAGAACTCAAGAATAACTTTACAATGATCATTTCCATAGTTCACTTCAGTGCACTGTTTCCCTTCCCGATCTACATTGTCCTTCACCATGGTGAAGCACGGTAAGGCACACCATCTTAGGCAGAGTGGTCTGTTACCCTCTACAACAGCTTTCTGTACAGCCTACATTTCCAGACAATTCACTCTGTCTTCCAGACTAGGGTGAACGAAACCCAAGCAATTCAATACTCTAGTGTTTGTGGTATCATAAAAGGTCATATCTTTTATTCCCAAATTATGTCTCCTCACTCAACTGCAACAGCATTTTTTCCGATCTATTCATTCTCACAAAAACATAATACACACATCACAAAGCTTGAAAAAATTTTCTAAATACTCCTTAGGCTCTGAGTGCTCACTGTATTTAGAATAGAATAATAGAACCATTAAGGTTGGAAAAGACCTCTAAGATCATCAAGTCCAACTGTCAACCCAACACCACCATGCCTCCTAAACCAGGCCCTGGAGTGCCACGTCTACACCTTTTTTGAACGCCTCCAGGGTTGACGACTCCACCACCTCCCTGGGCAGCTTGTTCCAATGTTTAACTCTTACTTAACTCTTTTGGTAAAGAAATTTTTCCTGATGTCCAATCTAAACCTCCCCTGACGCAACTTGAGGCCACTTCCTCTCATCCTATCACTTGTTACTTGGGAGAAGAGACCGACACCCACCTCGCTACAACCTCCTTTCAGGTAGTTGCAGAGAGTGATAAGGTCTCCCCTCAGCCTCCTCTTCTCCAGACTAAACAATCCCAGTTCCCTCAGCCACTCCTCATAAGACTTGTTTTCTAGACCCTTCACCAGCCTCGTTGCCCTTCTCTGGACACGCTCCAGCAGCTCAATGGCTTTCTTGTACTGAAGGGCCCAATACTTCAATGGGACATTATCACATTTTTGGTGAGGCTGAAAATATTTCCAAGAGCCCCTCCACACTGCTGTACTACTTTTACTTCAAATCCCAATTTAACAAACACTTTCTAAAGTTAGTTTCTCTGGGTAAAGCTACATCTGTACTTAACACACAAGTAACTATTAACTACTGATATAAGCTATTCTTATTAAAAACCATGTCCTTAAAACTGGAAGGGACAGATACAGTTTCAAAGAAATGGGAGAGGTCTTTAAGCACAGACTACCAACATTATGAGTCTCAACAATTGCACTATTCAGCTCCTGCGGAATGTCAAAATATTTTTGAGGTTAGAGAGTTTACAAAGCACTGAACTTCAAATTTTTTAAGGTCTGAAAATAAACATAAAAATCATAACTTCCATAAAGTTTCTTTTGAAAGGGGGTAAAAGTTAGTCTTAAATAAACATACACAGACAAAGATTCTTTCAGGTAGCTCAGTTTTAGACGAAGACTTAAGCAAGAGTTGGCAGAACTCACAGATCTGCATTATTTTAAAGCAGAAATCAGATTTGCTTCAGATTTTCCTCCATTATTTTGTTCCCTGTGCCTTGATTGGGACTCCATTCAGACGAAAAAGGCTACTCCACTGTAGGACTCACTAGAACACATTAATTAATACATTTCAAGTACTCAGGACAGAAAAACCCAACGTGGACCTAAAAGAATTAATTTTTTTAAATGAAATAAACCTTGTCTGTAGAAGCTGAAACAGAAAACCCCTTATAGCTTGACTTAAACTATGCATTCACTCACTGTGAGAGCAGTTGACACTGCACCAGAATAGCACAGAAAGAAAGCATACTTTACACACACGTGACCCCACCAAACAGCATAGAAGGAACCTGAAACTGGTCATATATTCAAGTTCATTAAACTTTGAAGCATTAGCTCAAGATTTAACACTCCTACCAAAATCAGCACAGTAAAAGCAAAGACTGATTTTTTTCTAGCTATTTTCCATCTCAAGAACCATAAAAGTTCATGAAAAAACATGCATAGACTGAAAAAATTAATTATACACCACCACCTCCAAAACACTCTGAAGAATTTTTTCTACAGGCCCCTTGTATTTTGGATACGTAGCTTGACAGACCTGGTTTTGGAAATCAAGCTTTCTGAGATGTACGTAGGTATGCTGTTCTTCAGATATAGAACTCAAATCCTTTGAAAGTGCAAAGGAAACACTAACTCCAGTAAGAGACAAAGCAGCTTGATGAACAATCTGCCTCTCTCAGAATGACTACCGAATAAATTAAGAAAAAAATTACTTTGTAGCTATCTGTCTCAAGTAGACCTATATAATGCTTTATTTCCAGAACTCATTCATCTTCTGCTTCACACATCCTCCAAGGTGCTACATTTTCCTTATCAGGTCTCTCAAAGCAATACCCCTTTGGTATACCATAAAAAACTGTTTTTAAGCATATTGTTAAAAGCACTTTTTTCTCCCTACGTTCTTCAGCTCTGGAATACACATTTCAGCTGTGTTAACTTTATCTCAGCCATCCATGAATTATTTTGGAGCCACCAACATCTGTAAATATTTTAGTTTCACAAACCCAAACAAACCTCTTTCGAAGTACAGAAACAGAGGAATACTTTTACATTATTTTAGGTGAGGAAGAGTGAAAAAAGTTAGTCCTTACTGTAACAGCACACAGAAGTTGGCAGAAATGAGTCTCTTAAAAGAAAGGCAGAATTTAGTGTTTGAACCAACTTCAAGTCACATGTAAACATTGCCGATCACCACTAGAGGCTGCTACAGGACATAAGTAAGTTTTCCCCTCCATTTTAAGGGACGAGGCAGAACACCAGCATATCAACATTTTAGTTCATACTGAACATGCTTTTAACTCTCCAGAAAGGAAAGGAAAAAGCACAAGATGTCTTTAAGGGTTCCTAATTCCACCGGAGCAGCAACAGCAAAATATTTTTGTTCTTATTTGTATTGTGGTCTGAGTCAAATATTAAAGCATTTTCAATATACCACCATTTCACTTTATGCTACAACCAGTTCACACTCCCCTACTTACTCTCTTTTTGTATATCGACAACATAAAACAGTAAGTTAGTAAAAAAAATACAAAGTTTATTATACAACAGAATGCAAAATTGATTACACTACTTAGAGATTTATGCAAATTAAAAACAGAAGGAAAGCACCAGTCTTTTATAGCATACTATCATGATAGGAATGGAATAGCTTGCAGTCACTGTACTGAATATTGCTTCTAGATCTCGGTATCACTGCAAAATGTTGCCACAATTTTATTACCAACATTTCAGCCCCACTTTTGCTCTCAGTAAAGCAAATAACTCCTAGTGAATCAGCTTTACACAAACAGAGCTCCTATTAGTGAGAATGGGACATTATTTTCAAAGAAATGGAACAGAAACCAGTGCGGACCCTGTTCTGCATCTGTTTCTAGCACGCTGAACTTCCTTTAGTAACACCACCTGTTGCTACACTCCGGCTTCAGTTCGAGTTTCTTGCCAGATAATAGCTTCGCATCATCCTTTTAAGAGTGATAGCGTCATACTTCGAGACACACAACTCGTGCTTGCACCCTCCCTAATTTCAGGCCTATCAGGCACACCTGATGCCGGACGATGGCTCACGCCCACTGGGGGCGCGGAGCCCAGGCCGCCCAAGCACCCGCCCGGCCCGGGGGCCCTCGCACGGAGCTGCCTTCCCCAGGCAGCCCCACACTGGCCCAGCCAAGGCAACTCGGGCATGGGGTCGGCTGACGGGGGCGCTGGGGCCTGGTCCCCAGCCCGGGCTCTGAAGCCGAGCCCCGCACCCCCCCAGCAACACCCTTAAGCCACTGGTCGGGC
>WAAD01001365.1:78780-105412 GCA_013389945.1 Fregata magnificens
AGGAGGGGGCTCTGGGGAGCGGTGGCAGCCGCCGTTGGGCGGCCGGGGCTAGGTGGGGGTGCCTCACGGTGCGCGTCGCTAGGGAAGCTGGGCGGCCGGGGAAGGCGTTTTGCATCGCTTCTTGTTTTCTGTCACCTGCGTGCGGGACTGGGGGAGGCTGTAGGAGCGGGGCAGCCGGGGGCTGAGAAGGTGGGGTGCCAGGACCGATGTTACCCTGGTCCTGCTCATGTACCTCGTTGAGCCTCAGTCCTCCTGTGAAGGTCACACGTGTGCTAAATGTGAAAGTAACATAAGGGATGGAAATTTCAGCTTTAATTTTTAGCTGTCTCGGGGTTTGTTGTGCCTTCTTTAGTGCCTACTGTCAAGAGATAAGTTTTATGCTGTAGGAGAAAGAGTTGGGTGTTAAGCTATGGCTGCTACATTTAAAGTCTAAAAATTGTCAAAAATGGGGTGTCAGGAGCCAGCGTGTTATTTCTGCTGATGCATTGGAATGGCTAAGTCATCCAAGGATAGGTCTGAGTTTCACAGGTCATGCACAACTAATACAACATTTCCTATAATTAATACTGGCATGTTTACCAAGCCTGCAGTCTTTGGCTAACCATTTTGGCATTTGGAGTTGGGAAGTGGTAAATATACCGAGTTACTATGGCTTTTGGGAGAAAAAGTGGTGCAGATATTTGGAAAATCATCACGTAGCTGGCCTTAAAAGCTTTTGAGTTTTAATAGTAGAGCAGATGGCTTAGAATGAAATTCCTTGTGTGTCTTACCAATGTTACTGTCAATAAATGGTAGGGCTCTGAAAAGGACGTAGCTTGTGGAAGTGGCTTTGAGAGAGAGAAGCTGCCCAGCCACCTGACTTCTGAGGACTTAATGAACTCATGGGAAGGTATTGAAATGAAAGGAGTTGTGGTTAGCAGACAGTTGAAAGACTTATTTATATGTATGTATATTCTAAGACACCTAAAGGCATTTTCTAAATAGTCCCATATTATTGTTTGTTTTAAAAAAAGTTTATAAGGTTGCAAAGACATGCAGTTAGACTTAAAATTTAGAAATAACTAATAGTATCAAGATGGCTGGGATAATAGGAGATGTCTAAACTTTCAACTTGTTATTGCTTTTCAGTTTCTTTTAAAAATAGTATGGATTTTTTTTTAATTCATGCTGTGTTTATATCCTGGTTATCTCGTTTATGAATACTTAGAATTTCATACTTGGATTTGTCCATCGGAGAGCTTCGCTGTGATCTTTTTCATAAGATTGGTGAATGTTGGAAAAGCTCGTGCCTCAAGGCTTCGAACTGATATACATTTCTGTTTCATTAAAAGCAGCTTCCTTGGGGATTCCAGTCAATTCATCTGATTGATTAAATATTCTCTTTTCTTTGTTAACATATGTTATTTTCAGTTATTGATAATGTGCATATTCCAGTAGAATTAGAAAAACAGCAGCCTGTGTAACTGTGGTGTTATGCAGGCAAAAAAATGACCTCTTGCAATCCTAGACCAATGTATGCTTATGTAAGAACATCTTAATGATTATTGTGCTGACCTGCTGAATGGTAGATGGTGATGGGACATCACTATTAAAAAAAACAAAGGGAGGGACAGAGGAGAGGAGAGGGAGAGAGGAGGGGGGACTAAAACTTATTTTAGAGCAGTTTAATAATACTGAGGTGTGCTAAAAATAAATACCATGCTAGACCTTAGGTTAAAGGTTAAGTGTGTCTTGAAATCTGATATCTACAACAGGTTAGAGTGTGCTTTTTAAAGGACTTTTTTGTCTTAACAGTGATTCAAAAGGCAGTTTACATTGAGTGATATTGAAAGGTGACAGATCCAGAACAATGAAAAAAAAAATGTGGTTTTGTATAGCTCAAGTAGATTTTTGAACTTATTGCCATCAGACTTTCTTGCAGTCTGGAGTCTAGCATTGAGCTAGCAATTGTGACAGTGCTGTTTAGCCTGATTCTGGTTAATGTCAGCAAGAGCTGATAGTCTCATGCCTCTGAATTCATGCCAATTTCCAAATGTTAAAAAAATAGATAGCAGCAGACTGGTGGACTGAAAATTACATGGTCTTTGCAAGAGTTCTGAAAAGAGACTTCCATCTTAAGCATCTGGTAGTATTGGATTTAGGTAGAGGACTAAGCCACAGGTCAGATCCAACAGTAAGTCTGAATAGTTGCCTAAGGTAGTCAAAAAGTTCAGTTTTGTTGAGAGGTCCACTCTGTTGTGTGTGCATTCGTGGATCCCCACGTGGAGACTTGCAGAGAATGTATGTGAGAGTAGTGCACGTACCTTCTCTCGCTTTAACGTGCCAAAAGATATTTGAGAATAAACCAATAGTTTTCTTCATAGAAACTATTGATGTAGACAGTAGTGGAGTTTGGCATGATTGACATTTCAAGGTCACTTGAATTTTATGCTTCAGTGAAAAAAAGTTCTTAAAGTGGTCAGGTTAAAAAAAAAAAGTTCTTTATTTCTGTTGATCTCTGAAGTCAGAATTTCTTCTCAGCACTAGCTTTGCGCCTTCTCCTCCCTGCCCCCAAGTTAGATGAATTTCTATGGTTTTACAGTGAGGTTTTTGATAATTTGAGTGGATGCAGCAAAAGTGTGACTGGCAGTTCTTATTGAATGTGAAGTATGTTTGGAATGCTGCCTGAGGATTTCCACGGAGCAATGGAAAGCTTTTGTACTGTGCGTTCCTATACAGAATGGGAGAATCTCAGTGCAAGTGTTCATTGGCACTTCTCAAAATCCTTTTAGGCAAGCTAAACTATGAGTGCATGCTGGAATGTCTTTTGTTTTTTCTTATCTTTTTCTTTATAGACTGCTATAAAGAGATTGTAATGAAGTATCATAGGATTTAAACAACTAGCATCATGTGGTCAGCTAGTGACTTAGAAGCTGTTTTGTCTTTGAACTGTGCTTCAGAGGACTTGATATGATAGTCAGATGACTAGGATTTCTTAGTTTTTTGCAAAAACACCCTACAGTTTTCCAGCAGCAGTAATGTCACAGCTGCGAACAGAGATTGAGATATATTGTAATGAAAAATATGGAAATTTATATTGTGTCTAGCAACTTTGCTCTTCTAGTTTGTAGCAAATTCACTTTGTGAAGGAGTCAACACTGTTTCTTTAGATGCACGGCACTTGTGTGCAGTCATCCTTCATGTCCTATATCTCTACTAGATCTTCCCAGACTTCTACAACAGCTTCTTCCGTTGGTTTCAATAGCAGTAGTTCCACATCTGCTAGACCATTTTGATACCACTTTTCTAGTGCTACTCCTGTGAGTGGTATGGTTTGGAAGTCCCTCCTTCATACAGTGTTCCAGATCTTTTACAAGGCTTTGGTTAGCACCTACATAATTAAATTTAAACTTATGTCCCCTTTGCTATCATCTTTGCATAATAAAGTACAGTACAAATTGAGACACTTGAAATTTAGAAATAAAACTGTGGCTCAAATATCTCATCCCTGTTCCCAAACCTCAAATATTTTCCCATATATACATATGACCATAATTCAAGCTTGAGCATAGTGGGTGAAGAAACCTTTATTTTAATGTGATTGATATGATGCCCTTTGATTGCTAATGCTTGGTGAATGCCCTTTCCTGAAGGGATGCAGCTTACACTGTTAGAACTAGCTTTAGTCTTAAAATCTGCCATTTATTTTTTCTTTATGGCTACAAAAGCTCAACGTTCTCCAAATTTGAAATAGCTTTAATGACAATCATAAAGAAGGGTGTGAACACTTGTTACATTTATGTTTTTCAGGAGATTATTTGCTTCTAGTTATTTCCAAAATAAAGTTGTTTATAACTTTATGGGGACTTCGTTCCGCTTATATTAAGCTAATCCGTGAGTACAAAAATATAAAATATTGCTGCTTCTTGGTAGTAAGCTCCTGGCTTTGTTTACAATTTGGGATTTTTTTGGTTGGTTGGTTGGTTCAGATATTGTGAAGTATCTCTGTGTTTTTGCTTGTAGCCTTTGAAATTCAGCTGGGTCCTGCTGGAAAAAGCCACGTGGGAAGGGCGTATTGATTATGCTTTTGTGAGAAAAGGGTGTCTTGGTAACAGCTCTCAATCCTGAGTTACAGGCATTGTGATTGTGTGCAGGCCCTTGTCATGATCAGTGTTTCACCAGATTTTTGTTTTGTATGAATATATGAATATATAGCAGAACAGGGCTACCTCAAAACAGTTCATTGTATCTCAGCTTAAATGGTAGTCTAAATAAGGTAGGAAATTGGGAAGAAGACAAGTAAGTTCTTTGTTAGGTGTTTTGTTGTTGTCCGCTCAAGTCTTTTGTTTGTTACTTTATGCAAGTAAGCAAAAATATATAGTCTTGTTGGCTACCTCTCCAGATGCTGTGAGGTGGAATGATGAGTTGTGGGTGAGACAGTGGTTTTACTACCTGGTTTGGGAAAGGTGCTCCTCTTAGTAAGGACAGGATGGAAAGGTGCAGATAAATGGGTAATCAAAGCTGCTGGTGTCGACACATGGGAGAGACTGTTGTCCCTTTAAAAGAAGTACAGAAAACAGTTGAAAGAGTAAGAGGTTTGTATGTAACACTGAAGGAATGGGGAGCTGAGTTCCCTGCAGACCTGCCAGAAAACAGTAATGCCTGGATCAAACCTGAGAGGTTTCATAGTGCTCTGATGTTGGGTTTACTGATAGAGAAGCCAGGTGAACTTTCTCCAGGTGTGACTGCTTTGAACCCCCCCTCCATTTTACTGACACTGGTATTTCTGAGAAGTTTTCAGTGAGATGCACTTTGTAGCTTAAGAGCTTCTTAGTTTAAGAGTTCTGCAGCTGTTGGAGTTGTCAAATGAGTGAAACCAGGTCTGCTGGAAGCTGTTTCTGATGGATGAGTGGATAGTTAAAGCTTTGGTTGATATCTGTGTTGGGATGTTTTGGGATGTAATGGTAGATAGTTCAGAAGACAGGTTAGTCCCCATAAGGGTATAACTACACAAAGAACTAACAAGATAAGGTAGCATGAGATAAGCATGATATTGATGGGCAAAGAAGGACAGACTAGTAGCCACTAGTACTGGGCAGGCAAATACCAAGTTATCACTGAGTAGCAAACGTACTGTATGTCCACATTATATTTTACCTTGTAGTAACTTTTTTCCATGTTGCATTCTCTTAGGATGTTTACAGATATGCTACAGGGAATTTAGCTGCTTTAGTCCTGACTTCCTGTTCTGTTCCTGTGCTAGAGTTACTGTTACTTTTTTATGTTGGAGAAGGCAGAAGTGAACCTCTCTATATATAGGCACGATAGCTAGTTCAGTTACGTGTGAGTCTAACCATGCCTTGGTTGAAAGTTCAGCAAAGCGAGCAGGCTTTGTGCTGAAGCAGCACACGTTTCCTTCTGACAGTTTTGCTGTTAGGGAAAGGAGAGATTTGGGGAGGGGGGCGTGGAGGAGAGAAGAAGGGTAACAGCAGTAAGGTTAGCTAGAGCTTTGCGTTTCAGAACCAACCATAGGAAGCTTCTTTAAGCTCCCCCATACATATTTTCAATTCCGTATGAGTTATATCAAGTTTCCTGTAGCTTTTCTTCCTCTGAGAATTATCTTTTTCTTGACTGAAGATTTCACTTGTAAGTTCTGTTCAGCTGAGAGAGCGCTCTTGCTGGAAACTTTATATGATATTCATTACCTGATATAAAGATTTCTCCAGTATTTGGAAGTAAGTCATGATAAAGTAGGTATTGTTATCAGCTGTGTTGGAAGCTGATCTGTATGCAGTCCATCATCTCTGTTAATTTAAAATTTGTAAATGCTGGACTCCTGTGTTCTATAAACTCAGAATTAATGAAAATATGGAAAAAGAATCTTTCTCAGGAAGTTCTCATACTTTAAGATTTGTTACAAATTCTGAGTTAGGTAATTTATATATATGGAACTATTTAAAATACAGCATCAGAACTCTCTTTCCTATCTGTATATAAAGATAAGTCATAAAACCTTATGCTGTTGTGTGTTCAAAGTTATAACTCTTTATCTTCAATGTATTACTTGTATTTGGTTTTCTAGTGTATTGTAAAGACGCAGGTTTGAGAAACTGAGCTGAATTCTCCTCTAGCATAGACTAAAACTTTGAGTGATTCAGTAAACATTGTAGGCTGTGTATTTTTATTTATGATGCACATGCCTGAGACGTGGCCTGAGACGTGGCACAAAGTATATTGAATTTGTTGGATGAAAAGTTAAAAAAATTCCTAAGATGGTTGGGGGGTGGTGTGGGGTGTTGAGGGTTTTGTTTGTTTGTTTGGTGGTTTTTTGTTGTTGGTGGTGGTGGTTTTTTGTTTTGTTGTTTTGTTGGGTTTTTTTTAAGACGGACCAAGCTGAAAAAGCCTTTGAGAAGTACTGAACTCTTTCCCCTGGTGCACCATAGGGGAGAGGCAATTTACTTCCTCCCTTCCTGCAGTATAATGCTGCATGATGGTGATGCAACTGATTACTTTGCTGTTGAATTGAAGGAAATACTGTTACGTAAAAACTCGCAGAATAAGAATTTCTTATTTATATAACAAGTACTTTTTCATCTTGGATTGGTGTTGGAGGGGAGGGAGAGCTATCAGCTGTTTTGTCATTTGACAAAACTGTTGCAGTAAGAGAAATCATGGGAAAAATAATCCCAGGATCACAGCATGGCTGAGGTTGGAAGGGACCTCTGGAGGTCATCTGGTCCAGTCCCCCTGCTCAAGCAGGGCCACCTATAGCTGATTGCCCAGGACCACCATGTCCAGATGGCTTTTAAATAGCTCCAAGGATGGAGACTCCACCATCCCTCTGGGCAACCTGTGCCAGTGCAGACAGTGTTTCCTGATGTTCAGAGAGAACCTCCTGTGTTTCAGTTTGTTCCCACTGCTTCTGGTTCTGTCACTGGTCACCACTGAGAAGAGCCTGGCTCCGTCCTCTTTGCACCCTCCCTTCATGTATTTATACACATTCATGAGACCCCGCCTCCGAGCCTGTTCTTTTCCAGGCTGAACAGCCCCAGCTCCCTCAGCCTCTCCTCATAGGAGAGATGCTTTGGTCTCTAGTTGCTAGTTTTTAAATTTTTTTTTTAATATTTTTATAATTCTTTATAGAATCCCTGTGGACACACGTTGTTAAAACTTAACTGGAAAATTTACTGCTGTCCTGAGATAAATGTAGAAATCAGGGAAAGGGGAATATACTAGAACTGAAATATGAAGAAAACTGAGAGAATGCAATACTTGAGAATTAAGGCAGGTATTATCTATACCCTTTAAGTAGTCCTGCAGCAAAGTCAGCAATTTAAAGACTAGACTGATACAATTTTGCTTGATGTCAGAGAGTGTAACAGAAAGCTGGGTTACTGTGGAGAATGGAAAAATCCTTGTAATGCAAGTTAATTGATACACTTTGGGAAATGCAGTGCTGCGATATCGAACATATGGAGTTAATTTGATGCTGTTGATGCTTTCTGATTTCTGTTGAAGCCAGATGGGGTCCTGAGCTGGAAGAATCATAGAATCATAAAGGTTGGAAAAGACCTCTAAGATCATCAAGTCCAACCATCAACTAACACCACCATGACTCCTAAACTAGGCCCTGGAGTGCCACGTCTACACCTTTTTTGAACGCCTCCAGGGTTGACAACTCCACCACCTCTCTGGGGAGCCTGTTCCAATGCCTAACCACTCTTTCAGTAAAGAAATTCTTCCTGATGTCCAATCTAAACCTCCCCTGACGCAACTTGAGGCCATTTCCTCTCGTCCTATTGCTAGTTTCTTGGGAGAAGAGTCCAACACCTGCTTCACTACAACCTCCTTTCAGGTGGTTGTAGAGAGTGATAAGGTCTCCCCTCAGCCTCCTCTTCTCCAAGCTAAACAGCCCCAGCTCCCTCAGCCGCTCCTCATAAGACTTGTTTTCTAGACCCTTCACCAGCTTCGTTGCCCTTCTCTGGACACGCTCCAGCACCTCAGTGTCCTTCTTGTAGTGAGGAGCCCAAAACTGAACACAGTATGAAGTACCTTTGTGCCGTGTTTCTCCCTTAGCTTTTTTGTTTTGGGAAGTTCTGCTAGCTCAAGCACATTGCAGCACATAAGTAGGGAGCCAGGTTGGGTCTGATACTTTCCCCAAGGTCATGTGCCCCTGGACCTCAGTGTTCACTGCAGCAACATTCAAATGGCTTTGTGGAGGGCCAGCTTAATTCTTTCAGTCTACTAATTTGGATGCTGCCTGAGACTGTCTATGGAGTAAGGTCCCCACAAAAGCAGTATGTTACTGGTATGGCGCTCTCTGAATGGCACGCTCTGAGATCAGCTCAGGTGCATCTGTATCTTAACCCAGTTTAGTGCATGTGAGTGCGTTATTTCTATGCTAGGGTGCAGGATCTATTTTCTACTTGTAATTTCATCTTTCTCACGAGCTTCTGCTGTGTGCCCCTCATGGGAGTGGGGGTTATCTTTCTACTGCAACATCTCTGCAAAGTATTTGTTTTACATATATGGTGATTGGTTATTTTTTTTCTGCTGTTCTTGGCCAGCAAGCATAGATTAGTTTTCTCCAAGTAGCTTTAGGATTTTCACCCTCATATACTTTCTATGAATTTTCATAGCTTGTTAGTAATATGAAGTAGGTAAATGTATTGGTCATCTGTTTTCGATCTGGTTTGGATTGCCTATCATGGGCTAGTATTATCTGATAGTCTTGAATGCCTGTTCTAGGTAATTTGTAAGCAGATTGCTCTGACAGCTTGAAAGTTAATTTTATTCTAGTAGCTTTACTTAACTTAGTTTCCTTTTCATTTGATGATGGTCTGAGGACTTCTTTTCAGAACATAACAACTTTGAAAATTCAGCAGGTCTCATTGAGTAAGAATGTCTGAGAGAGAGCAAAAGAGGCACTTGCAGTTGCAAAACAAGGTTGATAGGTTAGGTGCTTCCAATTTAGTGCCTGATGCAATGAATTACTTTAAGGCTCTCAGTTCCATCTCAGAGTTACCATAGTGATGTGGAATGTGTTGATCTGGTAAAATTTACTCTGCAAGTTCAAATTCGTTTAAAAAATTTATACATAAGTCTGTTTCTACCGTAAAGGTTTCATGCTAGATCAGATATCTGCTGCCATGGATAAAGTTTGCTTTGCTGGCTGATCCAGCATTGGTAAGCTTGGAACAGGTTGAAACATATTAGGAGTTTTAAATGCAGCTGCCATTTAAGACTTCTCAAAGTAATATTGCTCCAGAGCTGTCTTGTGAAATTTGATAAGGCTTAAAGAAATTTGCAGTATTGTTTATGAGAAATTAAATAGTTTAATTCATTTATTCATATGTATTGCACAACATATCTGTTTCAGTTGCTACATAAAGCAGCCACAAATACAAACTGAATTGATGATCACTTTTTAAAGTGTTAATGATGTCTGATTCTTTGAATGTAGAAAGGACTCCATTAAAGCTCTTCAGGTTTTTACATTATTCCACATCGTCTGTGAATGCTACCCCTCTGGCCAGTTGGTTTATTCTCATACACATATGTGCAGTTCAGTACTAATATGGGGCTTAAGCATGTGCAAATAAATACAAGAGGAAGTTTATTCTTTCTCCCACGTAGTCTCTGTCCCCCAGTTTCCTTGGCTTCTGCTGTTTTGTGCCTGTGATATTGTACAGGACAGCTGAAAATGCAAGTTATTCAAGGACATGCTTTTCCAGACCAGTATCTCTAGAAGAGAGCAGGCCATCTGTTGCATGGCCATAAGGGCTAGTTTACTCTAGGTCTTGAATATTTAAGGTAGGTAAAAGTGCCTAGTTTGCTGACGTCTTTACTGCCAACAGAAGCAGATTGAAAAGAGATATTTTTACACTTTTCCTTAGGACTGAACTTCAGCAGTTCTTGTATTGTACCTGTAGCACAGAGGAAAAAGGAAAAATGTGGCAGACCTGAGTAGTTTCTAAGGAAACTTTTCAGTTGGGATCCATTATCAGAGTGCCTGCTGGTTTGCCTGTGTCTCTTTGAACTTAAAAATTAGGTTGGATGTCCGAAGTGTAAAGATAAGCTGTACCCTATAAGATATGTTGTACCATTGTCCTTTCCAGATGTATATGAAGTTTTTTTCCAACCTTTGATTTGCAGACCCCTTAAAGTTTCAGCTTTGATCTTCTTATGACATAGTTTTCTTTTGGATGGAAAATTTTCCATCAGAGGTTCCTCCATGCGAGAAGGGTTGTATGTGTGTATTGGGAGGAGGGAGAGCCTAACTCATAACAATAGCACAACTCATTAGGAAAAACTTCTGTATATTTTCTGAAGTTACATGGAACTACATCCTTCATTATCTTAAAGCTTGTCTTAGTAATAGTCCATGGGTTGTAGGTTGAAAAACATTGCAGTAGGGGGGCTTTTTTAGCTTCTCGCTTTTCATAGATCTGAAAGAGTATCTCAGAATTAGAAAATTTTGCTTGAATTCTCTCACATACAGTTGTAATTACATGGTTTTCTGACATTTATAATCCCCAACTACTTTCATTGTATGGTAGTTCATAACATTTGGAGTCTAATTTACTGCCACGTATTAAGGTCTAGCACGTCTGTTGGTTGAATTATCATGGTTTTTTTAATTCATAAGAAAATTAAACCTTAGTGATTCCCTATTTTAATAATTTTGTTCTACAAAACAAATTTTCAACGATCAGTTCAAGAATGAAGTACAACTTACTTCTGCTGCGGAGAATTGCATCTTGGAGTCCTTCCCCCCCCCCAGTGTGATACTGGAGCTCTGCTTGGATAAATATTCAGAATTGTCTGTATAAATATTTTGTTGCATCCAGGTTTTTTCCAAGCCTGGGGTATGTGCGTGTTCCTGTTTGGTAGGGCTACAGTAAATGACAAGTAGAACTATATTAAATGATCAGGTATGATGTCTTCAAAGAGTGGTTTTTGTTTTCTTTTTTTAATGCAAAGTAGTGGTTTTTTTCTTTCTTCTTCAAAGAGTGATGTGTGAGGATGGATGCCTGAAGAGTCTAGATGATGGTTCTGTAACAGCATGATAGGCATAAGTTATTATCCAGACTAATGGACTTTGGACTTTTACTGTCTCCAAAAAAGGTTGTATCTTCCTATGATATGTGTGAGCTGTCTGCCTACAGCTGTTTCTTCCTACATATAACCATATAATTCATGTAAAGCCTGGCTTAAACTGTGAAAGATTTTGTCCTAGTATGTGGAATATCCAGTGGAAAGCTGCTCTGGTCTTGATTGGGAAGTATTCACTTTGCAGTGCATCTTGTTCCATATGGATGCTAATCAAAACCAAGTTTCCAGTAGCCGGTTATTTCTCTGATCAGTTTAAAATGTGGTTAGCCAGCTATTTGCTCATCAGTTTAAAATATAGCAACAGTCTTGTTTCAGAGTTACAGATATTTTTCAGTACAAGTGAACACTTAGTTAGAGATGCAAAGTGAATTTGTCTTGTATAAGCATAGTATCGTTACTTCTTGAATTTCAAGGAAAAAGATGGAGTTCTTGGTCTTCGTATGCTCCATTTTGTTAATTTTTAGTACATGATGATCTAATTTCCTGTGATCTTAAAGAAAATAGGACAATTTATTGGCTGCTTTACCAACTAGTAATTTTTAAAATCAATTTAGATGTTTGCAAAGTAAATTCAAATAGCTTCTAAAAGATTTGTTTGATTTTTTTTTAATTCTTTTCTTTCTTGGGCCTTTCTATCAAGAAGTAGTATCACTTGGTTTGTTTTTTAGCTAATTTACAATGTTATGCTCATGTAAAGATTGTTTAATAATGCATTTTTGTAGAAGACTGCAACTTATTTCTGCTTAATTCATCTACTGTGAAACTATGGCTGATATGATCCCTCTTGGTGTCCCTTTAGGTAAGCTGGTAAAAATAAACTGTTTCTACCATCAGAGTGAATGAAACTTAACCTCTTTCATATTATGTATGTTGGTGGAAGGGGGATGTATCACTTTTTTGAGACTTTTCACATTTTCCTCCTTATATAGTTATACTCAACTTTTGGTGAAAGAGCTGAATATGTCTAGGGAACAGAAGCTGTCAGCAGAAATCTGCATGTCATACAGGTGACAGTTCTGGGAAAAAGAAAGGAATTAAAATTCCTTTCCTCTGGGATGAAGCAGTATTTTAAAAGATTGTATAAGTTAATAAGCAGAACATGATGGTGAACCAGATTTTTAATGTCACAAATGACATTAAAAACATTACATTTTTCAACAAATGGATTAAAAAACTTCTTAGCTTTGAGAATCAACTATGAATCTTAGCTTTCTGATTTTATTAATCCTTTTCCAGTGGTAGAGATAAGAGACAAGAACTATACACAGGCTCTACATTACTATCCCAGTGTATCTCCTGGCATTTCACTAGTATGAGCCATGAAAAGCCTAAGCATATTTCACTTGTTTTCTATGCACCTGTAGCACTCTTGTTCCATATTGCAGTGATACGGTTTCTGGAGTTGTTTGTCAAAATGTTCTTATGTTGCTTTATCATCATTTCTGAAACATTAAACTGACAGCAATTATTTTTCACTATTCAGTAGGAAAGCTTTTAGCAGAAAGGGATTGGTGATTAAAAAGAAGTGTTTTAATTCAGAATAGTAGAGAAAGAAATATAAAACCCATGCACAGAAGACTGTTGGTAAGAATGTGCATATAATGACAGCAAAATGGCTTCCCACTGCTGGGTCACATTGGGGTTTTTTTCTAGAAAAGAAACAGAATTCAGCCAAAGTATACTTCTCTTTTTCAGTGGTCTCCCCCTGCAAGATTCTGTTCTGATTATTCTTTGCCAAATAACTTAAACCTAAGATTTTTATTTTTTATTAAAAAAATAAAATGAAGAATTATATGTTGTTTTCCTAAAAAAAAAAAATTGATTTTTTTCTGTTTCCTTTTCAGTTCAGAAAGTAGTTCTCTTTTCTGAATGCTTTAGTTGAAATATTTCCACTCAGTGGAGTACAACTAATTGTACTTTAGAAAAATGGTGATGTTTCACATTCCTCAGGTGAGCTACGTGGCTGAGCACAGCACTTGCCTTGCCAATTCCTCTCCTTCGAACAGCCCCGCTTGTTTTCCTGGTGAATGAGGCTGTTGCGTTGCCAGCGGGCAGGTACCATTTCACCCTCTGATCCTTTGCTGAGCAGGTACATCCTTTATGGAAGCGTAAAATTTGAGGTTACAAGATGATGTTCCATAATTTTCTGGATGATGGCGTTAGTCTTAGGAGATAAACCTCCGCTGATGACTGCCTATGAAGACAGTGGTAAGGAGTGAGGCAACAGATACAGTACCCCCACGGTGACATTTTAGGTAGGTGAAGCCATGGGGCAGGCCTACCACTGTCCAGCTTTGGGCAGTCTTCAGCACAGCCCTGCCAGGCAACACCTGTGTGCCATCACTCTACTGTTGATGATGTATCTGGCAGGCTTGCCAACCCTCACCTTCCTGGGTGATATTTTCAGTTAACTGTATCATTTAGCTTCCTCACCTTGTTATCCCATGGCTGATACCTTAATAGGCTCTATCAGAAATTCCTCTTTCCTGTTTAAAGCCACTGTGGAAGTTCCTGTGCCGTGCTTGGCTCTGTTCCTTGAGAAGCTTCAATATGTTGTGCAATAACGGCTCCAAAATTCATCTTGCCTAGTCCCAGTGCGGCAAGATCCAGGTCACTAGTGCTGCTGTGGCATTTGGTAGAAGCAGCAGGTCCCTTTGCTGTCTGCTCTGCCCTCAGCCTTGGCTCCACAGCAGCTGTGCCTAGGGGCAGAGACTGGGGTGTAGCCAAGGCAGGCACTGCAAGCTTTGCAGTATGAGTGCAAGGGGGTGGAGCTGCCATTTGGACCTCACCCAGCCTGGCTGTGGTGGAAGCCCATCTTTCCAGGTGGGTAGCAGAAACAAGTAGCTGCACCAGCACTGAAGGCAGAGGGAGCAGCTCCTGCATCTCTTCCTTTCCTGCTGCTTGAAACACCAGCTTCAGTGGGAGCTGTGGCAGTGCAACAGTCTGTGACTGGACTTTTGCCGTAGATGGGACTTGGCAGGGTACAGCCTTAGCAGTGATGATTCATTGATGGCTATGGAGCCAGTTTGGCCAGGGGATGTCTCAGCTGAAGTGCTTCCTCAGCACTGGTGGCCTCTTGTCTTAACAGCAGGAGCCACTTCTGTAGCCACACCACATATTTTAAAGGCAGTATCCTATAGCAAAGTAGTGGTAGAAGTCCTGTTACGTTATTCAACCCAACCATTTCATTTGAGCTGGGTTATGGAAGCTATAATTTCCCAACTTGATTGAGTTCTGCAATATGTATCATCTAGTGGGACTCTCAGTTGAGAAGATACTGTTCAGCCTCTGTGTGTGTATACAGTTTTCTCTTACTGGTTGATTTTGTCCAGCATTTATTTGGATAGCTGTACACAGTTCTCTGTGTAGATTCAGGTTCCACCAGTGCAATACATAAAACCAGTTTTCATTTTAAACCTTATCTTCAGACTGAAGACTGTGGACATAATGAATTCTAGCACCCACATTGGCTTGGTTTAGTAATGACAGCATGCTTGGGGGATGACGATAACTGGGGCAGGTACTTTTGTAATGGGAAGGAGGATCAGCATTACTGGGAGAGGGAAATAATGGTAGCAGGAAACAGGCCATGAGGCTGGTGTTCCTCAGCACATCTTTGTTTGGTTTAATCAATCTGAATGCAGATATTTGTGTCTCTTTATAATGCCAAGCTGTATGTAAAGAGTGTCTCAGATGGTTGCTGTTATCGTGAACACTGTAATGATAAGGAGAAGTCTAAATGGTGAATGTACAAGTTTCAACCCTCCTGCTGTGTGTGTAGATGTGGTGCTTAAGGCAGTTCTGGGTGTTAAAATCATAAAAACACTTGATTTTATTTAGTTTCTCTAAGGACCGTTAAGGTTGTAAACCTGACTGATATTCACGGGTTGGGAATTGTGAATTGTTGGATTTACAGCTGCTCGTATGATCTTAAATAGCTTCCATTGTGTACATGCTGATATAGACTTTTATTACCCCATGCTTTTTCCCAGACAACTCTTTTTTTTCAAGAAATTTCTGGCTGTTTTGGCAAATAAGTTTGTGTTTTATGGCTGGACTTGTTTTATCAGTTGTGCGGGGAGAGCCTTGGCCTCTAAAGTGTGCCACTAGTCATATGAGAAAAGTTTTGTTGCTTATAGCTTTGGATGCTTCAATAATTATGATGTGGTTGACTTTACCTGAAAATTTGAGCATTGTTTCTCTGACGTTGCCTGCTTCATAAGAGAAATAGAAAAGTGATCTGTGAACACGGCAAGACTCCAGGAGGAAACAGAATTGTATTTCTGCTTTTGCCATAGCAATGCTATATATGAGACTGGGTCACTTCTCTTAAACATCAGCTTTTCATTGAGATCTCTTTTTGAATTTTGTCTGTTTCTTTAATTCGAGTCTTGAATTTGATTTCAAAAAATGATCTTGCAGCTCCCAATGAAATAAATTGGAGCAGTAGTTTCTGAACCAGCTGTTAGGTGTTTTGAGAAGTCAGCTCTGAAGACTTTCATGCTGTGCATGCAAAATTCATGTTTACTTTTGAACTTAACCACTCTAAAAGTGGTTCCCTGTATATAAAATCAGGTTTATTTTCACAACGGTCCATTTTGCAAAGACACTGTAAAAAGAAGAGTTTGTACTATGCTGCTAAGTGCTATAGAACAGACTAGAGAGAATTATTAAATCAGATTAATGTCTGGAAAAAATGCAGTAGATAAGACCAGAACCTGCAAATGAACAGTGAGTTTTAAAACTAAATACTGAATAGAGACTCGTTGAGGAGCAACAGTCTGTTTCATTGCCTGGATGACAAAGCATAGTCATGAGAAAAAAAAAAGTATGGTTAAATAAATATAAACTGTAGACTATCATATACTTTATATCCATAAAACAGACAAGTTAGGGTTGCCAGGCACTTTAGTTTTGGTACTGTATAACTTGGCTAGAGTTGGCAAATTTAGTATTCTCTATAGCTTTTCAGGTGAGTGTAGATGCTTTAATCAGTCTCAATCCAGGTGTTCTTATTTTAGTCTAGTGCTGGCCTGTAGGTAGAGAGGGTCTCACAAGACCTTAAGGGACAACTTAGGCTCAAAGGTACAGAAAAGAAACTCATTAATAGTTTCTCTTTTTTTTTTTTTTTTACATAATGCGGGGGGGGTGGTGGTGGTGTTAGATTCTTTCTGTGATGTTAGTCGTGACAGAATTTGACTGAAAGGTGATGAAATTGCTTCTATTTCCACTGACAGTTATGAGGTTTTTTGACAGCCCTATGGAATTTGTTCTTTGTTAATGTGACAACAGCTGTAATGTAATTAAAATTATTTCTGAACTGCTACATAGAAATGAATTTCAAAAGGAAGGGAGAGACACTAAGTTACTTAATATAATTTCTGCATGTTCAATTGTGTTAGGAACGTGTTCTGTTTATTTTGGGTTCTGTCACTGCATTTTTCTAATAAAAAGGTGAATGTGTGCTTCAACAGACTTGAAATTATCAAAATTGCATTTTGCTTCTCTCTCTCACACACACACACACACACACAGAGACACATCCTGAAATGAAAAATGTCAAGGTCAGATCAAAACCTTACGCTGGTTACTGAATTTCTTGAATGGTTTTTTTATTAACAATTTAATTCTAGAGTGTGAATATTAAACCTGCAATAGCATGAACTGTACTTGCTTTGCTTTATTTCTGCTAGGTAATGCATTCCTTAGTAAATGTTGTATTAAGTGGATATGTACAGAAGTTAATATATCAGGAGATATTTAGGAAAGTATTTGGTCACGTTAACATGCCTTAAAATACTAAAAAAAGGCAAAAGGAAGTAGCGTATTTGGGACAGTTACGGGTTTCTGTAAAATGGGAACAGAACTGCTTGAAACTTGTTACAGAACAGTTTGTATCTGTTTGGTTTCTTGTGAGTGCTCACCTGCATGTCCAAGCAAAGGTCCCTGGACTTTGTCGAAAAGGGGAAGCGCTAGACAGCACTGCTCTTCATCTGCTGTGGACAGGGTAGAAATGCTACCTTTTGGGGGGAGCAAGGGTGAATTTCTTACAGTGTCTGTTCACTGAAATTGCTGTATTGCTGTATTTTTTTTCAAATTTACTGACATACTCTTTTCTTAGAGACAGATACTTAGAAAATGCAGTAAAATTTCAGTCTTGCAGAACACTTACTTAGCCTTTGATTTATAGTTTCTGAAATGAGAAGATGTTTTGACTTTCTCTATCAAAGCCAGTTAATTCTTCAGGATTTTTTCTGATTTTTTTTCCATCCTCCCTTAAGATCGCGCTGGAAGCATCAGTACTCTTGATTCCTTAGATTTTGCAAGATACTCTGATGATGGCAATAGGGAAATGGATGAAAGAGTAGCAGGTAAGTTTTTTGTATGATTTAGGAATCATAGAATGCTAACTTTACTGTTTGACTTGTTGTTTCTAGCATAAGTATATTTAAATGAACATTCCTGAAGATGACAAGACTTCACTGTGGTGGTTTAGTCACTTAATGATATAATAATGTTTCAAGACACTTCTACTATAATTACTGTAAATATTCAGGCAGGTGTACTTCTGTATGAATCCATATGTCACCAGGGTAGAAGCAAGCAGTATACTTGAAAATTGTGCCCAGTTTTTGACAATAGACAATATTGCCTACTGACTACTGCTGTTTAGCTGAAACATGTGCTAAAATATTCTATGTAATAGCATGTGACTACTACATGGGTGATAGCTTTCTGATGTAAAGGTCTGTAGCAAGTCATCTCTTAAAATATAGATTACGTGTAGATCAAACAAGCATTACCAAACCCAGAGTAAATTTGGTATTTTCTCAGCTCCATAAATCTTCTTTGCTACAAGTCTTAATTGTAGTGCTTTTCTTCTCTCCCATTTGATTTCTTGATTGTATAAGATTGTTTCAAAGAAGTGACATGGTTTCTTGCCTCTTGCAGTTCTGAACTTAGGAGCCTGTGGCATTTTTAATTTCAGGATTTATGATTATCTCACCAAAGACAGAGACTACTTTTCTCTTATATTTAAAATCATTATAATAATCTCTCTTGCATGTGAGCTGTGTTTCTCTAATTCAGGCTTTTTTCTAAGTTCAGATTAAGCTATTCACAGCTTCTATAGAGAAACTCATAAAAGCTCTCTAGAAACTGCTACACAACTGTTTACTTCCTGTCAATTAATACTGTTTAATATCATGAGCGCATGAAGTCTGTCCATGCTGTGACCTTTGTTCACGTAGTTTAGCTTTATGAAACCTGAAACAATGCAAGCTGCTCTGTCTCTGTTCCACGCTGTTGTCTCTGCTCTGAACCACCACGCTTCATCCTAGCAGAAACACCGTCACATTTTTAGGCAAAGAAAAGGCTGGTGAAACACAGCTCTGTAAAGGGTCTTGATTCTGAAATTTCCTCCCTCGGTCAGTCTGAAGTGGCAATCAGTATTGACCCAGAGAGAAGAAACAAAAGTGCTAGGAAAGTCTCATTTTTCTTACCTGGCCAGTGTTTCTGAAGTAAAGGACTGGATTAAATTCATGCACGTGAAGCAAATTCAGGTATTTTGGTGCTCTGGTCTGGAACTATAGGTACTTACTGTTCTTCGATTTACATGGAAACTACCAGATTCTTATTAGTATGTAATTACTGTCTTTTTCAACATATGTAGTCAGTTTCAAGGAGGCAATAGTTGTAAATACACAGCTAATCTTCTAAACAAAGTATGTTTAAGGAACCCAAGTATTTCTGAATTGTGTCCTGGAATACAAGGAAGAAAGAAGCAAATTCCAAATATTCTAATTTTTTCATTATCTTGGTAGATTTTTCATGTTTCTAGTCAATATTTCTTGACAGTAGTATTACTGAGAGCACTAGTTTGATCTTTGCTTGGAGCTGTCTTTAGTAACTGAATTGGATTAGAGATGCTTGTAGCAAGTAAAGACCAGTCAGAATTGACATCCAGTAGAACAATTGATTTTCGGATGGACCATTAATGACAAAATATTGATTACTTCCAGTGTGAAATGAATATATCCTAAAATTAAGTTTAATTAAGTACATCTTAAAATAGAGATTTTTTGAAGATTACAGTAAATTAATTGACCGCTGTCATATGTAATAGACAAGCAAATTATATGGCAGGATATTTACACTACATTTCTGTGTTCATTTAGAGAGGTTTTTGAAGAGTTGTTAAAAAGTGATGTAAGAACTTGAACAAAACAAAACCAGATATTATTTCTGGATGTTTGTAAAGACTTGAAGTTTCCCAAAATATCCTATTTCTACTTAAAATTCTGGCTCAATTATAATTGCTTAAAATCTTTTGCCTCAATTCTGTTTAAAACCATCTCCCTGAGCAATAAACTTCAGAAAACTGAGTAGTGTTTAATTTGCACATAAAAAAATTATGTCAGTAGAGGTTTCAAAAACTTTTTGTATCCAGTTCCTTCTTCGAACAAACTCTGGCTTATTACTTCCACTTTTGAAGTAGTTCTTAGCTGCAAATGGACTTTGAAACATAACTGGAAGTCCATCCTGCTTATTTCTTCTCATATTCTTTCTTCTCAGCGAAAAGCTTTTGACGCTTAGGAGATAAAATTGTAATCTGTTTTGAAAGCTTGAGGCCATGATCTGATAGTCATATTTTTCTTTTGGTAGTTTTCAGAGTGAGGTTTGAATAGTTTCTTTTTGTAAATGCCTTTCTCATGTTATCTTCGGTTTTTACTGTTTGGACAGAACCCATGATTTCTATATCAATTCCCTAGTCAAATGTCAAATGAAGGATAGGAAATAAATGCACATCAGTCACTAAAAGAAGCTGGTCCTGAGTCAGAAGGACTTTAAAACTGAAGTTATAACATATCCAGTTATGGGTACTTTTATACCATGGCAATGTTAGAAAGCACCAAATCAAAAAATGTGCATGTATACCATTCAAAGCCATCATATTTCTGTTTTGCCATTACAGATGATGTTAGACTTAGCTGCCATATTTTTTATTTTACCAATCCAAAAAATACCTGGAAATAACTAGAAAGACTCTTGTTTGAAATGGATATGAGTATTTCAAATCTGTTAGCCCAGTTCATTCCATCTGGCATTAGAATCAAAATTTGGCCTTGAAGCAAACATGTTTTGAAGAGTTGGTGTGAACTCGTCGCCTGGGAAATCTGATCAAAGGAAGCTAAGTGAGTCTCTTCTATAATACTATTATCAGCTTGACTGAAAAGATGCAAGTCACAAAAGCCAGTCAGGTTGTGGATGAGCATGACAAAACTAACGACAATTTAGAAAACATCGATTTTCTTCCTTATCTACCTGATCTTAACATAAATATAGAGAGCCGTGTAACAAATTGGGTAATAGATTTGTAGTCCACAAAGAGTTTAAAAAGATATATGCATCCTTAGAGCTTGCAATTTACTAGATGGAAACAACTTGTTCTCTAAGACTAGTAAGTCTTGAATCTAAATTAATGTATGTCATGGTTTAACACTAGTTGGCAACCAAGCACCACACAGCTACTCGCTCACCCTCCTCCCACCCCAGGTGGGATGGGGGAGAGAATCTGAAGTGCAAAAGTAAGAAAACTTGTGGGTTGAGATAAGAACAGTTTAATAATTGAAATAAAATAATAATAGTAGTAATAATAATAGTAGTAATGAAAAGGAAAACAACAGGGGAGAGAGAGGAACCAGGAAAACCAAGTGATGCACCCGCTCACCACCCGCCAACCGATGCCCAGCCAGTCCCCAAGCAGCGGTCACTGCCCCCTGGCCAACTCCCTCCAGCTTATATACTGAGCATGACATCATATGGTGTGGAATATCCCTTTGGCCAGTTTAGGTCAGCTGTCCTGGCTGTGCTCCCTCCCAGCTTGTTGTGCACCTCCTCGCTGGCATGGGAAGCTGAAAGGTCCTTGACTTAGTATAAACACTGCTTAGCAAGAATTAAAACATCGGTGTGTTACCACATTATTCTTGTGCTAAATCCAAAACATAGCACCATACCAGCTACTAGGAAGAAAATGAATTCTATCCCAGCCGAAACCAGGACAATGTATTAAGTGCTGAAACAGTTGGTGGTAAGATAAAGTCAGTACTGAAGGTTTTATTAGGCTTAGTAAACCTCCTCCAAGTATTCATTTTCATAAAACAACCGGAGAATGGAAAACCTGCTCCATTCCTGTGGAATAAGAGTATGCCTAACTTGAAGTCAACTACCCACAGCATTTGGTGTAAATAGGTCATCTGACATTCAATCTAAGGAACTGAATCTTCTGCCACATCTTAAGTATGTTTGTGATCTAAAACCCCTACCTTCCATAATTCAAAATATTTAGTGTTGCTGACCTGCTTTTGACATCGACTGTTCTGATAATCTGGTAATTTTAAAAACACAATGCTGTGTTTTCAATGATAATTAAATTAATTCTCATAATCAAACTCCATTTCAATCATTTGCATTCTCAGATCTCCCTGCATTAGCATTGATTTCTGGCTAGACTATGTATCTCTGATTAGCAGAATAAAATACTGTCCCGGTCAGGATTTGAATGGAAGAGACAAGTTCAAAAACCACTTGATTATTTTTGAGGATTTCATTTATTTAGACTTAGGTTTGCAGTTTCTGCTTTTTAACGAGCATTTGTGTTTATGTTTTTTAATAAGTACTATTACTTGTGTGCAATCAAAATCAGAGGAGAATCTTCAAAAAAAAAAAAGCAAACAAAACACAAAAGGCATCTGTAATACAGCAATCACTTGCTAACATTGTGTATTCAATTTGTTCATCTTGGAAGTGGGTCTGGTTTTGTCTTCCCATTTCCTGTCTTAAGCCCCGTTAAGCAGTTGTAAGCCTCCTTAATTTTCTTCCAGGTCGATAGTCTGCAAGGGTTGAACCTGAAGACGAGTCTGCTGTAGTTCAGGCCTTCTCTGTAGCTGGTCCTGTGTCATTAACTTAAAAGCATTAATGAGGCTAATGAGTCAAGTGTTGGCTTCCCACTATTAGAATGATAACAAGTTCTCCATTAGCTTGCTCATGAACTCTCATGCTGATCGTAATTTTTGTGGCTTTATAGTCATCTCTCGTGCTGTAGTGCAAGTTTCTGGTTCAGGTCTATTTGTGTTATGTCCTGAAGTGTTGCACACTGACTGTCAATATGGTCACTTCTTTTTTCCTTAGAACTTACAGCAGGGAAGTGGGAATTGGGAAACCTCAGGTCTTGAAGGATATTGTGATAGTGGCTTCATTGCTAACTATAGTCAGAGAATTTAAATTTCGTCTGATTGCCTCAAAATGTATGCACAAATCGATCAAATGTAATGGGATGTCATACATGTTTTAGAGGGCATAATTTAGGACTTTTAGAGTTGTACATTTACTTTACAAGGAGAAGGAACTCAAACTGGCAGTTAAGAAACAAACAAACAAACACCACTTGTAACAATATGTACAAATTTGAGAAAAGCCAGGTAAGCACAAGGGCCCTTGATACTTCAGCGGAGAACTACTTTTAAAAGAAAATGCCAAAATGCCATACAGTGACTTGACAACATAAAACTACCTTTATACTGTTGTCTGAAGTACTTTATACTGAAGTATGCAAAAGTCTGACAAGATAATTCATATGTAGAATGTAAAATTCTACTATAATTGGAAAAAATACTGCTTATACAAAAGCAAGTACTGAAAATTTTTAGAAGTACTGTTTATTTCTTTAACTTTTTGGCCTTGGCCCAACAAGACTGCTGTTTATGTAGATCTCAACTTGTTCAATATCCTAAATCGCAGGTTATTCTTTATAGCTAACTTCTCAATCTATGGTTCAATATCTTATGAAGTCATTAACAAATATAGGTGAATAGAATAAGATCCTTGAGAAAGCTTCATTTGTAAATTTCGAAGCTGAGCAGACAAGCTACCCACTCCTGATATGCACTTCTCTTTTAAGGTGTATTAGTTTAGCTGCATGAAAACAGAAACATTTAAAAATTGCTAATCTGAAAATCTTGGTCTAATGCTTAGTTGCTTGCTTGAAAGATTCAGCTCTTTTAAGTAAGTCTAAATAATATTTTTTCAGAATGGTAGCTGTACTGACTTGAGTTCTTTATAAAAAGAAAAAGCAAGAGTGCCACTTAAATTCAGAACAGTTTTCTCCCCTAAGGCAAAACAGACTGTTCAGAAATGCCCTTTCCTTGTAGGAAGATTAACCAACCTCAGAGCTCTAAATTTCTGTTCTCTGCTTTCCTGATGTAGAGGAGAATCAATTTGGTTCTTTCCTTTCCTAGGCTGTCTGCAGCAAAACTCCTCTGTGCATCGTTCTTGAGGAGTGTCAGCTCCTTTCACCAAGTACTATAATGAGTTATACATGTTATCAGTTCAGTCAAGCATGAAGTTAAACTTTAGCTAGCTTTATCAATGCTTTTGAAAGCTTAACTTCTCTAAGGTACATAAGCTTTACAACAGAACAAGGCGGGGTGGAGAGAGATCAGGTCATTTATTTTAAAAGTCAGTACTTGACAATGGTTACAAAGAAAGGGGTTAGGGATTACTTTTTTTTTAACCTAAGAGAATGTCATATCATCAACAAATGGGGATTTCCAGTGTTGATTTCTTTAGTACCCATGTTGAGTTAAAAATCATTACATGTTTTGGCAGAAGATTGCATTTCGGTATAGCTTCTAAAATAAAGAGCTTTTGATCGTAATTTAAAATTTGATTGAAATTGTTACAGATATTTAGAAATATTCATGCCCTGCAAACAAACGTCTTCAAATAAAACCTAGATTTGTGACTGACTTAGATGCATCGAGGTTGGTATGGTGGCAATTACAATGGTGGCATTAGTAAGACTAGGACATGAGGTACAACTGTAACAATGACATGTTGTAGTAGAATTATGTGACATGCTGCGAAGTGACAACTTCTCAGATATACTATGTCGAGAATCTCCCACTGTATACAGAGAAACATGCAGCAGAGTAATCTACTTTTGAGGTTGAATGGGTAAAGTCCTAATGGCTTCTAAGAATTTTCAGCATCATGACAGTTCACTAAAAATCAATTCTTGCCGTCTGACATGGGTTTGTCTGACATGAGTTTTTTGGCTTTCTACACCTTCAGACATGTCTTATTCCTATTTTCCTTAATGGGATTCCTGAGTTTTTCTCATTTGTGTTGTTTTTCTAACTTTTTTTTATTATTTATATCATTCTAGTGCAGGGCACTCCTGATCTGCAACTGTTCTGGTCTTTGAAAATATTTTACAAGAATAAAATGTTAACGCATAGTCATTTCCATCAGAATTACTTAATTTGAATTCTTTACAATTTTCAAAAACTAACAAATTAGTAGCTTACAACTTAGAATCATAACTGTGAATTAGTAACTCAAATGCAAGGAAGTGCTAAAATTATTAGATACTTTACTACAAGAGCATTTTCTAACTTTGTTGCACAGAAGTATTTGCAGATCAGCATTGCTGAATACTAGAGAGATTTTACATATTTTATTCATCATATCCTCAGTTGCGCTTTTGTATCGCTGCAGTAAAATTCTGTGCATCAAACAAGTTACTTTCATGTAGCAAATGTGGTGTACTGTAGTTATTCCTTCAGTTTTTATGGATAAATGCAAACTGAGTGAATCTTTTTTTCCATGCGTGCTAATTATCAAAAGATTCTTAGTAACAGATGTTCAAAATAGAAAACCGTTTTATTTGTAATCTTCAGTAGCATTTCTTACAAGCAAGAGCCAATGCAGTGTTTCTGCCATGCGTTGTCCTCTGTGTAAATATTTCAAAATACCATGTTAAAATTGTTTCCAGGCAATGATCAAAAATCTCCATTAATATTTTCTTATTAAGAGTAGCTACAACATTTTTAGTTTTGCATGGGAATAAAGTAAATATTAGATAATCTATCTAGAATAGTTTAACACCACTATGGTAGCTGTTCTGTGCTCATCTCTTCTAGTTAAGTACAAGAATCCTTTCTGGTAACTGTATATTTAAGTGTGATTAGATTAATCTGAGAATTAATGAAATGCATGTAGTTATCTGGTAATTCCTTAAGTAGGTTCCCTTAGATGTTCTAACTGTAAATGGCTATAAAAAGAAAGTTTACTGTATGTTTTGCAAAGGTAGAGGGTTTTAAAATCTGAAGCCACAGTATGACCTCAACATTAAAACACATGAAATTCCAGTGCAAACAAAGCACTACTGGCCCTTTTTGGAGGAAACATTGGAACATGAGAAACACATAACAGTGACCAGGGGGGTGGGGAGGTGGAGCAGCTAGAATTACATATTTTTGAATCTCTAGATCATTGAAAGTGTTGTATAGTCTAGAATCACTGGAAACTTTTAAGAATAATGGAACAAAGACATTTTTGTTTCAGTTTTCTCTGTAAGTACTATAGGAGAGCTGCATATTTTGCTTTTTTTTGGTCTTGTGCATTTCTTAAATGTGTACAACTAAATTCAAAATCTTAGTCAACTCTAGGCTATTCCTAAAACTCCACTTTTTTTCAATAGAGATTTTAAACGAGATTATTCTTAGTAATAAAATAAAGTATGTTTCAAGTTCTGCCACTTAAACTACTAAAATTTCAGTGTATAATTTCATTTAAAAAAAAAAAAATCTGTAGTCTCAATGGGACAGTACATTCACTTCACGGTTTAAGCTTTGCTACATGGAGACAGCTTCCTCTACTGCCAGCACATATTTGCTTCATTTGGATCTGTCCTCTGATTGCCCACATACTCCCCTTGCCCCAAGAAATCAAAACATTTGACAGTATCAGCTTTGTAAGAGTGGGGAAGAAATAATGAGTGTTTCCAAGTAATATGCAAAGTGAAAAGCAAGGGAAGAAAAATAAAAAGAAAAGAAAAAAAGACCCCAAAACCCTACAGCGAGTCCTTGTCAGACAGCTTGAAATTTTGATTTAGCAACTTAAGGTCAATGAAACTATGGAAAATGTTCACCAGTTTGCTTTCAGACCAACTCTGCTGCATGTGTTCATAAGTTCCATAAAGATTGCATGCTTTCTGTTTAATACAAACTGTATATTTTTTTTCACACCCATCCTTGCTTTTTATATTTTATTTTTGTTTCCCTTGCCTTGGTTGGATGCCTGTGTGTGTTTAATCCAAATCCCTGTCCAGTCCTGGAGTTTGAACTACGGAAAGCCAAGGAGACCATACAGGCCCTCCGAGCCAACCTGACTCAGGCTGCAGGTGGTGTACATAAACCTTTTCTTAAGTCTCTACTTTGAACAATGTAGAAGTAGCTGAGCTCATTCTGTGTGAAGGAGTAAAATTTAGTTACTTTTTTTTTTCTCCCCAGAAAATGAAGTTCCTTTGCAGGAACGAAAAAATTATAAATCAAGTCCTGAAATTCAGGTAGGTGGCTGGTGATAACAGCTTTGCATGGACTTAAAGACAGATATGCTTCCGTAGTTGGAAGGAAGGTGAACCAAAGATGTAGTATATTGTTCTCTTTTTTTCCAGGAGCCAATCAGACCTCTTGAG
>WAAD01001369.1:15476-25986 GCA_013389945.1 Fregata magnificens
AAAAAATTGTCTATATGGGTTAACCTGCTTGAATGCAGTATCTTAGCAAGTTGTGGGAAGTGCTTCCCTTAACAGCTCAGAACTTAAACTTCCCCTTGATTTGGCTTTTAGGTTTTGCTTTTCAAATTGTTAAATATCTGCTCAGACACACAGCGTTCTGTTGCAATTGCCAGCTTCCCTCTCTTGGAAGCTGGGATCCAAGTGGTGAGCTCTGAAAGAACAATGAACACTGGTGTATAGATTTTGGGGTGTTACAAAGCCTCTTCCCTGTTCCAGGGTGAAAGGCTTGGAATAGATTAAATCTGTTGAAAGATCAGTGCTGTGTCATGGTGGCAGAGAACACTATTAGGAAACAGTTGCATAGTCAGTTTTTCAAGTCAACTGCTGTATTACGTAAACCTCTGAAATTATCACCTGTATCCGCTTTGTAGGTACCAGGTATGTTCAGATGTTTGTGAATGATGTACACTGGTTGTGTTTTGCAGCTTTTATTTGTTAGACACCAGTTCAAAATAGCATTCTTCAGTGAGCTGAAACAGGATACGCAGAATGCTCTCAAGTAAGACTCACATAATCTTCCCCCACCCTTTCTACCCCAAATTACTGCTAAACCATAGACTATGATAAATATTTTCCCGAATGCAAAATTATTTAAACATGTATGTAAGGGGTGAGTTCTTCGGTGGGAAGAACACTCTAATTGGAAGGATGTTTTCTGCTGTCAGCAATCCTGTTCTTAAATTTTATTATCTTGTATGATTTAACTCTAATTTAAGTATTCCTTCTTAGAAATTACAGAACTGCTTATAATCTTGTGCATGAATTGAGGGCTCATGAAACAAACATGCTGGAAATCAAGACCATGGCAGGATTTATAAACTACAAGGTAACAAGTGTATTTCTAATCTTTGACAATGTTTACTTAAAAAAAAAAAAAAATTGATGCATCTTTTAATGTGTAAAGGTTTAAAAGTTTAAAACTTCCATTTTATATTGCTTTTTAAGGAGATGGATTAGAAACAGCTATCAGTGGAATACCAATTACACTCAGACTTGCAAAGACTTCTGAATTCCACACAAAAGAAAGACTCTTAGCTGAAGTTTGGGAGTATCTTGAAGGATTGGAGTTCATTTGAGATGCAGTCAGCTGAAAGACTAGGCTCTCTTTAATTCTCACTCTGTGCAGGGGGAATGAAAACAAGGGTTGCTTGTTCCTTGAATATTTTTGTCTTCTTGCAAAACTTAAGCCAGTATAGTTCAGTTACTGCTTGTTAGGAGGAAGAAAGTAACCCTTTAAGAATCAGACCATACTTTTGTGGTATTTTGGGGGCTTTTAGGTAAAAAACAAAACAAAACAAAAAAAAAAACCCACACAACAATCCCACCATTTACAACAGTCCTGGAGTTGGACTCCATCAAATTCCATTTGCAGACTGCAGGCTTCAAAGATAATGATATTCCTAGTGGGTCTGCAGTTCCATCTTGAATTTGACTGTGAGTTATGCATTCTTCCATTGATGATTTGAGGGAGAAGGGGAAGAAAAATAACATTAGATGAAATAGGGGACCACATGGTTTCAGGTGTAGTACGTCATGGTTTACATCTGGTTTTCTCCCTCTGTTTTCTATGCTATTTGAGCTCTTCAGAAATATGTAAAATTAGTTTGTTTGGGTTTTTTATGAGTGGTGTTTTGGGGGGGGGGGGTTTAAAGTTAATCCTTAGTCTAACACAGTTATTTTTCCTCTTATTTTGATTTCTTCTAGATTTGTCGCCTCTGTTTTCAGCATAATACTCCACTGGATGCAATTGCTCAGTTCAGGAAACATATTGACTTGTGCAAGAAAAAAATAGGAAGTGCAGAACTGGCTTTTGAGCATGCTGCCTGGATGTCTAAACAGTATGCTTTTGCTTAGTAATGTTTCTGTTTTAATTCCTGTGTAACCTTATGAAGTTCACTGTTTTACTTGTCTAGGCAAGATACAAATTCTGAGCTCTTTATCTAAGAAAGAGATATACTAGATCATAAAAACTGTATACTGTCATTCTGTTTTGCATTGATTATTGACCACTTTTCTCTGGGAATGAGCAGGATATGACACAAATGCAGCCATAGAACTTAGATACAAAAGTTCAAAGAAGTATCATCTGTCTTAAGACTAACCAGAACTTTTAATGGAAACGTACCTTTCAGTTCAACTTGCTGTTCTGTACATAATCCTGGATATGAAATTTTTTTTTAATAGGTTTCAGGCTTTTGGTGACTTGTTTGATGAAGCGATTAAGCTGGGATTGACAGCAATTCAAACTCAGAATCCAGGTTTCTATTACCAGCAGGCAGCGTCCTATGCACAAGAACGGAAACAACTAGCAAGTATGCTTTGTAACCATGATGTAAGTAGGGAGGGGAGAAAATGCTTTGCAAGTAACCAGATAGTAAATTAGCTAATGTTTTAGTCTCAAATGGTAGTGGAATAATCTGTAATATGTGTAAATGAAATCCAAGGAAAGGATATGTGTTTTTTCTAATGCTTACTAATGTTATAAGTATTTGTTATGTGTTGGAAAGGTTACTCCAGAACAAATGTGTTAGTGTTTATTTTATTACAGATAATTTTGACATGTTTTTAAAATACTTATTAAAAAAAAGTATACTTTCTACATCTCTGGATACTTGAAAACTTACTGTTTTGTTTTTCCAGTATATTTCTCTATACATGCACTGTATCTGGTGACTTAGAGGAAGCAGAGAAACAAGAGCATTAGTATTAGAATGTGTGTGTGGGGTGGGTGGTTGTTTTGGGTTTTTTTGACACTTGACTGGCAGAAAGGGTTGCATGGAAAATCGATCTCTGCAGTGGATTAAACATACATGCTAATTATATGTAGCTACTCTCCAGCTGACATGTCCCGATTATTTAAAAATGCCTCTGTTCCTATTGGTGCTATTTATTTGTTGTTCTTGGATTATCTTGTTAGGAACTAGTTTTAAAAAGGATTACCCAGTTATTCTTTAACAGTATTTGAGACGAGTGAAGGTGAATGAAGTAGAATGTCAGACTGAATTTATGAAAAATGTTTAAATGTTTGGGTTTCCTGAAGTACTGTTTTTAATGCAGCTGCCTGGAAAGACTATATGTTTTAAAGCAAATTTCTTCTTTTATGTGCATGTGTATTGCAGCATCAGATCACTTTTAATGCTTTAACATGAAACATGAACCCTTTTTTATAACTATATTTGCTGAATTTACAGTCCTCTGTGATATATCCCAATCCGGATCCCCTGGAAACGCAAACTGGAATGCTTGACTTCTATGGGCAAAGACCATGGCGGCAGGGAATATTAAGTACGTTTCTGTGTCTTGTATCTGTGGAGTTCGGACAAACTTCTTTAGTTGCTGATCCTGCCAGCTGACCTAGTGGGCGTAAGCATATAATCCCTTTACCACAGAGCCAGATGCAGGGCTGGGACCTCACTCCCTTGTTAGTTGGTGGTACGACTTGAACAGGTGTCATTGTAAGTGCAGGAAGTGTGTTTGATCTCTGTAACAAATAGAAAAAGGAACCTCAGGTTTATGGAGGATGAGGTTTTCAGCAAAGTTGCGTAGGCCATACTGAAGCTCTGCTGCTGCTTTGTTTCTATTGCTGCCTAAGCTACCTCTAATCAGTGTGCTGCAGAAATGCCTGACTGCAGTGAAATGCATTATTCCTGGGAAGAGAAGTTGGAGAACGGCATGCAGCAGAAGTAACAATGTCCCTGAATGTGATTGTTATAAATTCATCCTGCCATCCGTACTGTATCTTGTCAACTGTAGACAGGAACTCAGGACTCTTTTTCTGAAAAAACTTTTTGGATTTTGAAATGGATTGAGAGGATGTAATGACTAGATTTTAATCTAAGAGAGGAATTTGTGGTTTTCCTATTAAGGAGGATGTTTTCTCAGGAATTCAGACTTTGAATGTACAGCTTTGAGTTATGTATGAATACACATGCTGTTCTGAGATCTTCGTTGTTGGCTGTGGTTTTACCTCCCTTTCTCCCTCTCCATTTGGTCTCCTGTTCTTTATTCTCTGCGTATCCTTTGGGCTTTGCCACTTTATCACTGTCCTCTTTAAAAGACTCTATTTCATTTACTGTAAATACAGTACTGTCTAACCTCTTTTATCTTCAAGTGTTACTGTTTTAAAATTAATTAGAATCTACTGCCAAGGTTAAACAGTTTAAGATGAAGAGAAACTTTACCTGTTAATATATTCAGGTTTTTTGGTTCCAGCAAGAATTCATAGTCTTTTAAAGCCCTATACAGTTCTTCATATGTTGGCATTCTCTATTCCTAGAGAAACATAAGCTTGAATCCTTACTTGAGATCAGATAGGAAAAGGGCTACAAATTTGTCTTAACATATGTGCTTTAAATGTTAATAGATGCAATCTAAAGACTAGGTCATCTTACTGTAGTTTGCTATTTTTGGGTAGCTTCAGATAACTTCTTTTAAACAAAAGGCAAGATATTTGTTCCAGAATTTCCCTTCTAGAACACAGAGGATGAATGAGTTCTTAAAGCGATATATCTGTCTCCTAGGCAAAAGAATGTTTGAGTTTGAGTGTGCTTGAGTTGGAGCTTGCATTGCATATAGCTCACCACATAAATAGTTCCCTGTGGGTCTGGACAAAATTCCAATTTCATGGATTTTTCATTGTCTTATGCAGGCTTTGATCTTTCTGATCCTGAAAAGGAGAAGATGGGAATTTTATCCTTACAGTTAAAAGAGAGAAATATCCTTCACTCGGTAAGTTTTATTCTACCAAAAAAAAAAAAAAATCTGTTTTCTAAGATTATCCTAATGTTTGCATAGATAATGATATCAGTAATGGTTTTATCTGTTAGGAGCTAATAATCACGTTGTTGAGTAACGCTGTCGCACAGTTCAAGAAATACAAATGTCCAAGAATGAAAAGTCATTTGAGTGAGTATAGATAATCAGATGCATTTTTTAAAATTAATTTTGCAAAGACTTTCAGTATTGATCTGATACTTTTTTTTTTTTAAATCAGTGGTTCAGATGGGAGAAGAATATTACTACGCTAAAGATTATGCCAAAGCTTTGAAGTGAGTACCATCCATGATCGCTTCTTTCACGTGCTAGTCTTCTGGCTAAGACCGCATGTCTTATTGCTATGGAATAATGTTGGAAGCTCACCTAAGATGCTCCTAGTACCTGGATTTGATTGAAGCACAAGCTTTGGAGTCTGCGAACTCCACTCATATCAAAGAAAGCAAAAAGATGTGATGAGTCAGTTATTAGAGTACAAAAACTTCCTGCTGTAAGCTGTTGTGGGGATTTGCCTTATTGGGCAAATATTATTTCTTTCTAGCCCACTGACTGAGTGCTGTCTCTCTGTCTCCCAGAAGTGATTTCTGAAACTTGCCTGCTACTGCAATGAGAATATAGTTACATTTTATTACAGACTTTGTAGTTACAAAATTTAAAAAAAAAGGGAAATGTAGCTGAATTTCAGTTTTCTTTATATACCAGGGAATTAGAAAAAGGAATTATTTTTATTGGTGTAGTTCCTGCAATTAATGACTACAGAGCTAGGAAAGCTTAGTGCTGAGGTACAGCTACCATCTTTTCTGGAAGGATGTATCTTATACTTAGTTTCTTAACTTTGTATTTTTAAGGGGAAACAGTCAAGGTCATGTTAAGTAGGAATCCCACAATGTTTTCATTAATTCATGTTGTGGTTTAACCCCAGCTGGCAGCTAAGCACCACACAGCTGCTCGCTCACTCCCCCCGGTGGGATGGGGGAGAGAATCAGAAGAGTAAAAGTCAGAAAACTCATGGGTTGAGATAAAAACAGTTTAATAAGTAAAGCAAAAGCCACGTACACAAGCAAAGCAAAACAAGGAATTCATTCACTACTTCCCATTGGCAGGGAGCTGTTCAGCCATCTCCAGGAAAGCAGGGCTCCATCACACGTAACGGTTGCTTGGTGCCATCGCTCTGAACGTCCCCCCCTTCCTTCTTCTTGCCCCAGCTTTACATGCTAAGCATGATGCCATATGGTGTGGAATATCCCTTTGGTCAGTTGGGGTCAGCTGTCCCGGCTGTGTCCCCTCCCAGCTTCTTGTGCACCCCCAGCCTGCTCGCTGGTGGGGTGGTGTGAGAAGCAGAAAAGGCCTTGACTCTGTGTAAGCACTGCTCAGCAGTAATGAAAACACCTCGGTATTATCAACACTGTTTTCAGCACGAATCTAAAACATAGCCCCATGCTAGCTACTATAAAGAAAATTAACTCTACCCCAGCCAAAACCAGCACAATTAGGTTTCAAAGATCACATGTTGTAAAGGGAGTATGTTTGAGGTAGGAGAGACATGTTTACTGTTGCTACTGGCTGACTGGAAGCTACATGGAAGAGGAGGTAGGCTAGGATAAGCAGATCAATTTGTATCAAGCCTAATTTTTATGTGGACAAGCATTTCTTATTTATTTTAGGCAGAAAGTCTTGTCTTTAGCAGTTGAACAGAGTTTTAAAAAAATTCACTTCTCTACTTTGCTAGTAATAGCGAACATTGCTCAGTATTAAAACCATACTAAGGTGTGCAGTTTTGCCTGATAAAGGTTGATGCATGTGGTGTTTGTAGATCTTTGAAACCTTTGAAGGGAGCAGAGGATAGGAGGTAGGAGGGAAAAGAAACATCTCAGCTTAAGCAACATTAAAATTCTTCAGTTTGGAAGGGGACTTTATTGCGGGGTTTTGGTTTGTTTTTTTTAAAACTTACCACGTACTGAATAGTGAAACATATTTTTAATGCAGTGCTGGACTAAGACTGTTCTGTCCAGTTGCTGTTTTGCTAGTTCTTTATGTGAAGACAGGTGAATTTTCCTGTTGTTCTCTTGTGAAAATTGTTCTAGCCCGAAATAAAAATTTCATTGGATAATGTGTTTCTTTACAATAACTTCATGCTGTTTTCAGTAAATCATTGCCATATGTAAATGGTAGACTTGACTTTTAATCTAGCTTTTGTATTAGTGAAGATGAATTTTATGTTAATGATATCAAATAAATATAAGCTTCTAAAAAATATTGGTGTCTATAACTCATTTCTCTCTCAATTTTTTCTGTGTTGCAGGCTCTTAGATTATGTTATGTGTGAATATCGCAGCGAAGGATGGTGGACTCTTCTGACTTCCATATTGACAACAGCTCTCAAATGTTCATATCTGATGGCCCAGCTAAAAGATTATATAACGTACTCTTTAGAGCTACTGGGTAGAGGTATTGTTTTAAGAAATATGCTCAACCTATACAGAAGAATTAAAGTACAGGTATTTGGAAGTCTGACAAATTGTCAGACACAGTGCTAACAGTACTTCGAATGATTTGACTACAAAATAACTGTACAGCTGTGCTGAATTTTCACTACCTTCTCTCATATGCTGGAAGTTGAATCTTCTTCCTGTTCTATTATAAAATTCATTGCATTCAAATAGACTGTGTCAGGATCTGAGGCACAGAGCTTCGTTTGAGACTGTTCAAATAACGTAACAGAAACTTCCTGAGCTTTGGGATGGGGGAAGAGCTGTAATACAGCTAAAGGGGAGAAGCATTTTTCCTAGTAAGTAACAAATCTAGCACCATTTTTCTGGAATTTAAGATCCCAAATACGCTTCTCTGATTTTTTTTTTTTTTTTTTTTTTTAACTAGAACTCTGCTGATAAAATATGCATGTGGTATGTTTTAGGGAAAGAATGTGACATAGGGTGGTGGCACAGTAATAATGGTAATAATGCAAGCACTCTGCTTCATATAATGTCTGTTACTTGACATTGCAGAAATAATCCTTTTGTGCCCTAAATTGCTAACTAATACTACTATTAGGGTAGGTGTGGTAAAACTGGGTTCGCATCTTCTGTTAGCTAGCCAGGCTACTCTGCTTTGTATTAAAGAATAGCCAATGAGACAAACCTACCTTTCTTCATCTTCAAGAGAAGAGTGCTTATTTCAGTTAGTCCTCTTTTTCTTCCTGTCACCTTCTCTAGTTGTTGTTTCTAATATTATCCGAGCTTGCCTTTTGCATGTCCTAGACTTTTCTGGTTTCTACTGTTTCTTCTGTTTTTAAACATAAATAACAAGAAGGTATAGGCATTATTCTCTTGGGGTTTTCCTCCAATAAATTATGAAACGCTTTTCTAACCAAAAAATATTTTACTTGGTTCCAGTGGAAGTAAGAGGAAAGACTTAAAATGGGGGAAGTCCTGAAAACTGAATGAATCCTTCATTACTGGTAGATGGATGTTAGAATTTTTTTCCCAGATATTATTATTATTATTACCCCAGAAGGTTAAGTTAAAAAAAAAAAAAAGAGGACTTGCTTCTGTCTTATAATCTTTGGTTTTGTTCTGTTTGCTAGCATCTACTCTTAAAGAAGATCAGAAATCTCGAATAGAAAAAAATCTGATAAAAGTTCTAATGGTAAGTGGCAAAACTCCTGTTACCCTTTTAAATAATTGTAAGAGTGGTCAGTGTTTGGTCATCCTCTTTTATTGTTATTTGTAATCTTCTATCTGGATACAGAATGAAAGCCCTGATCCTGAACCTGACTGTGATGCTGCTGCTGTGAAAGCATCACAGAAATTGTGGGCTGACCGTGTTTCCTTGGCAGGGAGTAATGTTTTTACAATAGAAGTCCAGGATTTTATACCATTTGGTAAGTAAGAAAGCAAAGTTACACCAGACTATAAATTTTGATGTAGTTATCTCTTGAAAATAACTAATTAGGAAAAAATATAAAGTGCATATTAAAGACAGCAACACTGAAACTCTTGTTTCAGCACTGCTCTGTTCTAAATCAGTAAGATAAGAAATCATGAGACAAGCAAGTGATCTCTTATCCCCAATAAAGAAGAATCCTTTGAGCATTGTGTCCGAGGGGAAAAAAAGCTTCTGAACTTCCAGCTGAGGCTACCTACACCTTTAAACACGGTAGAAGTAGTAAACCCTTGCTTTTTGAAAGACTTCTGCCGCTCTGGTGTGCTTTGAAGTAGGATTCTGAGGAAAGAGGGCAGAATGTGTGCCAAGTAATACTCCCCATAGAAAGGGGGCATGAGTGAGCCTTATCTGCAAAAGAAGTGTATCTAAGTGTACAGGATTTTGGGTTTTGTGGGGTTTTTTTGGTTGTTGGGTTTTTTTTTTTCCTGCTGGACATCTGCCTCTCCTCTTCTCTGGAAAGGTTTTGGTGAAGTACTGAAAAGTGGCTTTCTGTGACAGTGTTAGTAGCCAAATTTGTCCCACTTACATAGAAACCAAAGTTTTAAGAGTATATGCAGAACAATCCTTACCATGATTATTTCAAGAGTGTACTTCTGGAATGTAATGTGGTAGTTTGATGTGTTTAACACCTACTTCTTGCTTTTTTGGGTTTTTTTGGTTTGTTTTTTTTTTCCTTTGTGTTTTGGTTTGTGTCGTTGGTTTTGTTTTTTTTTGTTTTTTTTTTTTTTAAATTCCAGTGCAGTGCAAAGCAAAATTTCTTGCTCCTAGTTTTCATGTTGATGTTCCTGTCCAGTTTGATGTATACTTGAGAGCTGATTGTCCTCATCCTATCAGGTTTTCTAAGATCTGCATAAGTTTCAATAATCAGGTAACTATGTTCTATCTATCTCTGACCTAGTGATAGAAACTTATTATAAGAATGGAATAATATCTATTAGTGTTTTTAAACATAAAAAAATTCAGAAGTTCTTTTCAAAAAATTATGTTAACACTTAAGTTGGAAGGGTGTTTTTTCTTTCTGCATTATCTATCACTTTTGACAAGTATATTGATACTGTGATAAAACTCCCAAATGCAGTTTCATTATTTTGTCTATCATATCTTTAGTTCTCTATGAAGCTCTCTAAAGTTTCAGAAGGATCATTTTAATGTCTTATTTCTCTTGATGTTCTTGCATAAAGTTAAATTAATTAATATAATGGATATCTCATGTCAAAGAATTGTGTTGTAATTACCTGCTAAGTCTAACGTCCGCAGTGTGAAAAGTAGTAAGAACCCATATAGTTTGATCCAGTAACACAGAGCCTTAACATTTGCTTTACTACCGTTACTCTCTAAAGATGTCTTAAGTCTGGATTTATCAACTTTTTTCCCCACTCCTCCATTACAGGATTACAACCAATACTGTGTGGTAGAAGAAGCCTATCAGAAAAGTGATATTCTAGAACAGTCATCACAAGGAACAATGTGCTTAGTCCCTGGAAAAACGAGAAAGTTCACTTTCAAATTTGTTGCAAAAACTGAAGACGTAGGAAAGAAGATTGAGGTTTGTCAATTTGTTCTAGACCTTTCTTACTGACACTTACAAAGAACTCAAAACTACAAAGCTGTCTCTAATCTGGCACCAGTTACGAATGTCACTGCAGTTCAAAATGTTTGAATTCTTGAAACTAAGTACCAAAAGAGAGTAAAATTTTATTGACAATACTAAAGCAAAAAAAAAAAAAAAAAAAAA